>PITA01012902.1:0-59743 GCA_004023965.1 Spilogale gracilis
TTCCTTCCTTCCTTCCTTCCTTCCTTCCTTCCTTCCTTCCTTCTTTCTTTCTTTCTTTCTTTCTTTCTTTCTTTCTTTCTCTCTTTCTTTCCTGTCAGGTGGTCTTTCCTGTCAGGTGGTCACCAATGAGCACTTCAACATTCTGTGTGATTGTTTAGACTTCTGTGTATTTTAAGTCAGACAGAAAACTTTGACTGGGTCCACTTTTATGTGCAATAACCATAGTGTACACAAGATGGCAGCTTCTCTTTCCTTAAAAACAGGAGTAAAGCTATTTCAATTTAAGTATGGGTTTTCCTTCTCAGAATAAATGAGCCTCTTGGTTAACAAGTTTAAATCTGTCTTATCTCAAACCTAAAGAAACAGAAACAGCCACTCCTGCTTTGGCGACCTCTTGTCATTCAATAATGTTAACCCCTAATCAAAATCAATGCCAAATTGAAACTGTCTCATATTTGAAGTAGGGAAAGAAAAGGAAGGGGGAAGGAAAAGAAAGAAGAGCAAAAGAGGACAACAGAGAAAGGTAAATGTAAATATTGAGTGTAGACAGTTAAAAACAATTTAACTTTACGCTGGGCCTTCCTGAAGTTACTGGTTTTTCTACAAATATTTTAAGCTAGCCATCTTTGCTGCCCAAATGCAACAAAGAAAGTGTGTATTGTAGAACAATGTCCTTCACACTTGAAAGATGCCTGTAAAAGTAAACTTTAAAGCATACTCAGAGCAATAGGTAACATTACCTTTTATGTCTTTATGTACACTTATTTTTCACTAATGATTTAAAAATCTGCAAAACAGAGATTTTATTTACATATTAAAATTATCTCCTTAGGCTCTCCCATTCCTTCATTTTTTGTTGGAGATTTGGAATGCTCTACAATTGACATATATAGGGTAAAATAACTAAAAATATTAAAATCCAAATGTGTGAGGTTTCTAATAACATATGACATACTATAATAAAATAATACTTTTTCATAATGAGTACTATGAATATTCCAATAATTTTGAAGTTTATGGCTAATGAAATTTCACGATATGGCACATAGATGAATTAAAAATAATACTGTGATAAAAGAGAACAAGGGCTGAACTACGTAAATTTCTTCCTTTGAAGAATAGAAGGTACTTCAAAATAAACTATAAAGAGAAGGTGTACATGACAGGAATAGGCTATTGATTTATAGGAGTGATTTTTTGACTTGGTTTTCTCTTGTAAATGTAGAGCTCAGGGTATGTGAGAAAAAACTCTGTATTCATATTTGGAATAAATACAGCTTGCTCAATTCCCTTTCATAAGTGGCATAAATTCAGGGAGTATTTACAGGTAATTTCCCGATAACATCTGGGAGTACAGGTAGACTAAAATATGGAAGGGCTCATTACATTTTTTTCACACTGCTTTAGACAAGTATGTTTTAATTTTGAATATAAATTATACAAGCATAAGTTATATATTAAGTTGTGATAACCACAATAGAGGAATAATCTAGACATCATTGTTTTCCAAGAGCTTTTCTCTCTCTGCCTTTGGGAGGTCCCTCTCTGACCAGTAATTAATGCACTGGCTAGATACAATAGATATTCTTCACCATTCATAATTCTTATTTTTTTTCCCCAGAGGGAAGCAGTTTTCCCTGGAATTGTGCTAGAATATATTACTATGTTTATTCAACCATCATAACTCCCTAAAAAATCAAATAGAAGGAAATTTTAAAAGCTTAAGTACTTTAACTTTCCCATTTAAAAAAATCAGCATATTAAAAATTATACCCTAAAATTTCTATGCTCTTCTCAATCTTTTTTCTTTTGGTTATCCCAATACTTTTCTGAAATTATTTCCTTGAGTGTGACCCATAACTTTTAACCACCAATTCCAATGGGTTTTTCTAAGTCTTCAGCCCCTTCTACATGTGGGTCACACTGAATGTAGTTAAGTCCTCAAACTGGGATTTCTTCCCTACCCTCCTCCGCCCTTCCCTTCCTTTCTTTCTGATTCTGTGACTCCACTTATATTAAACCTATCATGAAAAGAATATCTGCCCGTCAATTTTGCCCTTTTTTTTTTTTAAAGATTTTATTTATTTATTTGACAGCGAGAAACACAGTGAGAGAGGAAACACAAGTAGGGGGAGTGAGAGAGGGAGAAACAGGCTTCCTGCCGAGCAGGGAGCCCGATGTGGGACTCAAACCCGAGTCTCCGGGATCATGACCTGAGCCGAAGGCAGTTGCCTAACCAACTGAGCCACCCAGGCGCCCCCAATTTTGCTTTTTGTAGGCAGTGTGATCTTAGCAAAGTCATTTAACCTTGCTTCTTTACAGTTTTTTTTTGATCTTTAAAGTGAGAGGATTTCCCAAATTTCTCTGAGGACAGTAAAGGATCTCTAACAAGATTTCACTTACATGTCATTGACAGAGAACAAACCATTCCACATAAATGAATTTTCCAGTACACTAAAAATTGCCATGTCAAAACCAAGACCTGTTTTATTGATACATGTGAAGAAAGCATTTCTAAAAGTTATTGTTTTTTTTCTCCTTTTTAGGTAAGTAATAAATGTAACTTTAAAAAAATGGATCAGAGCTTCTTATGTCAATTATATATGTCTAGGAAACTGTCACTTAGGTTCCAGGAAAACTAAGTTAAATTATCAGTAGAAAACCTGTGAAACTTAGCAGAAATCTTTCAGTTTCTGGAACTCCCAAGGGAATGCTGCTAACCATCCAAAGATATCTCAGAAAGATATTTATCACAGAAAGTACCCACCCTTCCCTACCCTCCGCCCCACGGGCATTTCCATAATCTGTAATATACTCTATATATCCTTAGTCTGCTTTATTCCTTTCAATTTAGTGTTATTATAAATGCAGTATGAATGGCAGTAATATTTCTGTTATTATATATGCCAGTGAATAAAAAGTGGTTCTTAAAATATAACAAGTTAAAAGTGACTTGAGGTGTAAGGAGCCTGATTTCCTGGATCACTGTGTGGAGGGGAACCATCTGCCAACCAGAAGCACGTGCCTTGGACTATCATGTGGGTGAGGAATAAGCTTCTATTACATTTAAGCCATTAAATATGTTAAGGACCCGTTTATAGCAGCAGCTCAGCCTACCTTCACCAGTACAGACTCCTGCAATCTTGTAAATTCTAATTATTACAATTCGACTTATAACCACTGTTTAACCTGTCCCACCTGATTAATGCACCTAAACTCTCTGTACTAACTCTTCAAATAGCTCTCAAAATCAGCTCTGCCAGTGTGGCCTCGCCATTCCTTATCTAGATTATTCTAAGAGCCTCCTGCCTGGTCTCCCTGCTTCCCTTCAAATCTCTTCCCCAACTCCAGCCAGAGTTCTGTCATATACAAATTAGGCTCTCGATTCATCTGAGACTGTGTTTCACGCCATCTCTCCCACCCACAAGCATTGTTGTGGGAAAGCTTGGCCCTAGAACTCAGACTCAGGGTCAGTTCTCAAAGCTTCTCTTGTCCAGGTTTTTCATAAGCTGGGTATATTTTTATTATTTTATACTCTTCCCATGGGGCCTTCTGATCTAATTTGGCTTCTGTGTCAGATTGAACCCTAACATCCATTTCTTCCATTTTTATTTTAATAATGGAGCTTCTGTGAGTTTAGCAGCACCTGTGGTCCCCTCATTAGACAATGTCTTATCCTCCAGGCAATGGGAGTGGCCACACGGTGAGTCCTTGCTGGTAGCTGCGAGCACAAGTGATGTAACAGAACTTGCGGATCTTCTGGTGAAGAGTAGAGCGGTTGCTTCGAATCAGAGAAGGAAGCACAAGGTGATGCAGACAAAGCTCCTTCATTAGCCTGTGCTCTCTCCTTTTTGGACTCAAGGTGGGACCACACATCTTTTTTGAAGCCACTGTACCTATAGGTCTCTCTCTCTCTCTTTTTAAAAGATTTTATCTATTTATTTGACATAGAGAGAGATCACAAATAGGCAGAGAGGCAGACAGAGAGAGAGGAGGAAGCAGGCTCCCTGCCGAGCAGAGAGCCCGATGTGGGCCTCGATCTCAAGACCCTGAGATCATGACCTGAGCTGAAGGCAGAGGCTTTAACCCTCTGAGCCACGTAGGTGCCCTATAGGTCACTTTTTACCAGAAGCTTGGCTTGTACTCTACGACACCTTTCCAAATAGATTTTGCTTCTTGATGAGTATGTTTCTTATTAGAATGATTTATTTGACTGTACAGCTAATCAATCTTGTTTGAGTTCCATTCAATCTATTTAATAAGATCAAGTGATATAAACTCACATTTCCCACAACCTGGCCATTCCTGAGCATGGGGACTTCTCACTTACAGAACTGGAACGTAAAATCCAGTCCAAAAAAGAAGAAAGGTCAAGGTGGAAAAGAACAAACTTAACTGAATACTTACTAGGTGTCTGGGGCTTTTCACATAATATTCCATTTAGTTATAACTAAAGCCCTGTGAGGTGAGTTAAACCAGCACAAAGGAGGCATCCAAAAGATGTTTGCTGAATATATTAATAAACTGATATTCTTAGTACTTTACAGATGAGTAAACTGGTTCAGAGAGGTTAGGCTGGTTGACCTGGTTATGGGATCTGTATAATTCTCAATTCCAAATTCTAGATGCCTACCTACCATAAACTTTTCCAATCAACCTATATGTCCCATCTATCTCAAGATATCATTTTTGAGCTCCACCCTTCCCCACGGTAGCCCCATCAGAGACTGGATTCTATACTAGGAAACCATAGAGCTCACTGAACTTGGCAATCTTCAATCCTGAACCATAATCATGGCAGAGTAGCAGTTAGACAAATACGAGTAAATGTGATTAGGGAGCTGCTTCATTTAGTGTCCTTTGCCTCCATCTGAGAGAAAATCTTATGAGGGCAAGAATTCTTCTGCATCCCAGAACCTACCATGAACCTAGAGGTGCTCAAGTGATCAATAAATATTTGTTGACTTGTATGAATAATGTACATCACCATTAATATACTGGCTTTACTAAGCTGGGCACTTACTCAGATGCCTAAAACTGGGGTTCTCTGCAAAAAAAGAAATTGTCCAATGGCACTCTGCAGAAAAATATAATTAAAAAGTATAAAATTATTGATGTATTTTGAAGAGTATGAAAGCTTATTTTCATTCCAACCACAACAGAGGTGCTTTGGTGCCACATAGCATGGAGGTGGAAAACTTGACCTCCAAGTTAGAAAGCCTGGGGTCTAATGTCAGCTCTGGCACCTACTAGCTGTATGAACTGCGAAAAGTCACTTAACTCAGAGGAAAATGAAGATTTTATTAAAACCTCATGAAGGTCATTGTGAGATTTTAATTACTTAGTATCAGGTACTTAGCACAGTTACTGGCACAAACTAAATATTCAATAGCAATTAGCCATTATTATTACTCAACATGGAGATAAAGTAATATAAATACATCACAACTTGAAAACTTGAACATAACAAAACTGAAATAAAGAACTAAAAACATATCAAAATGGGTATCAAACCTCTGACTTCCCATGCTGAATAATTCATTTCAGTTGAGATAACAGTTACAATTTAGCTACTTTTCTTCATCATTTAAGAATACATAAACACACAGCAGAAAGGTAAGAATTATTTTCTGGGAATTTCTCCTTTCCAGTTATGTTATATATAGCAACTCTATTGGATCTGTTAAAAAGAAAAAATAGCCTAGAAATAATTATAAACATTGCATGAATAAACATAAGTATAAGGAAGTATCATTAAATATGGCATTAACTGGAGCCCATAGCACATATTCACTAAAAAAAAAAGATTTATTACAACTCTAAGAAGAAAACAAAATCTTCTTCATCAATCAAAACGATAATAGCAATGTAAATAGTTTTATGAATCTTGTTGATTGATTACCATCATTAACTGAACCAATTTCAAGTCAACTATATTGCAATGTGATTAAAATGCATCACAGATACATGGTCATGGAATTATATGTTCTTTGGCATATTTACAAATTCAATAAGAAAAAAGACAAGTCAGTGGTCTCCTCTTTGTCTCCCTGCTTCTTGTCTTCTCCACTCCAACTCATTCTCCACAATCCTATGCCTAGGATTTTGTCTTAAAAAAATTTTATTTATTTATTTATTTGACAGAGAGAAACACAGCCAGAGAGGGAACACAAGCAGGGGGAATGAGAGAGGGAGAAGCAAGCTTCCCACCGAGCAAGGAGCCTGATGTGGGGCTCGATCCCGGATCTCCAGATCATGACTGAGCCGAAGGCAGTGGCTTAACCAACTGAGCCACCCACACACCCCGGATTTTGTCTTTTTGATACAAAAGTTGGCTATTACTCCCTTAATTTAACCTCCTTGTTGCTTCTTCAGGGATTTCAGAATACAGTTCAAACTCGTTGGCAGGTCAGACCAATATTTCTCTGTGAATTTCTCTAGACTCCTGTTTTGGCCAGAGCAAAACTTGCAACACCTCAAATCCACAGCTTCTTTCCCATACCTGTGCTCTTCCTCATCCCTTTCCCTTTGCCTTGAACTTGACAGTCTCCACCATCTTCAGTCCTCTTCTGGTACCAAATGCAAGTCTCCTCTTTCCTGCCATCCTATGGACACTATTTGGCCCTTCTCTTATGTTCCCTAATACCCACTGCAACAGCACTTGTCACAGGAAGGACTTGTTTACTTCTGATGGCTGGTGTCAGGCATGACTCCCGGGTTATCATCTGTGATCAAGAAATGTTGGTTGAGGGGCATCTGGGTGGCTCAGTTGGTTAAGCGACTGCCTTCAGCTCAGGTCATGATCCCAGAGTCCCGGGATCGAGCCCCGCATCAGGCTCCCTGCTCAGCAGGAAGCCTGCTTCTCCCTCTCTCGTTCCTCCTGCTTATGTTCCCTCTCTAGCTGTGTTTTTCTGTCAAATAAACAAATAAATTTTTTAAAAAAGAAATGTTGGTTGACTGACAACACTCATGTATACCTGAATAAAGGAATGTCTCTCTCATGTCAAAATAACATAGAAACTAGTAAGGGAACCAGTATGTAATTTGTCTAACCTCGTTTTCCTGCTCTTCCCCACTCCCTTATTCGCCGGGATCCTAAGACTCTCATTCAGATTTTATTCTCAAATACTGAATCCAAACTATGAGAAGTTTAATATCAAACCAGCATTGAACCACCACTTCCACCACAGTAAGCATTCTGCCATTGCCCCTTTCCCAATCTGGACAGTCACTGTAATTCCTAAAAACGGTCAGGCTGTTCCAATTTTACAAAGTGCTTTTAGACAATCTTGTGTTAGTAGCAATCTGCTTAGAGTGTTTATTTGCTTGATAGATAGACTGATTTAGATTTATTTAGAACAATCAACTAGAAACCATACCAGAATAAAGGTGAATGAATATGCTTGCAACATGTGTCTTCTATTATTATATCAGGTGTCCAGTAAATAGATAAACTAAACATACAGTAAACAGTGCTACATTTTCATGCAAAATATTTAGAAGACATGTTATTTTTCTGTGCACAGAGAAATTATGGCTGACAATGCTATCTTTCAGTGACATCTGTATTTTCCTCTTCTTTACAGGTAAGTAGCTAAACTACATTTTCTATTCTTTTCATTTAGGTGAGGCCATGTGAATAAGGACTGGGTTCTGGCCAAGGACGTTAGAACTAAAGCTGTAGCCTAGCCCATGACATCTTCCCATATGCAATCTTCTCTCTGTTTTCCAAATGCTGAGAGAGCAGGACCTAGGCAAGATGTGGGAAGGACCACAGGATGGAAAGAGTCTGGAATTCCTAAAGCAGTAGCACCAACTACAATGGACTAGGAAGTCATAAATAAATTTTTATTTTGTTACACAACTGAGATTGGGGTGTTCATTGGGTCCTAAAACTACTTACCTTAACTGATACAAAAATTGATTTCAAGAATGGGTGCTGCCATTAAAAAAAAAATCCCTAAAGTATGTGACACTGACTTAGTGGTTAGGTGCTAGACATCAAGGTAACACTGAAAGGCTGGAGAGTCTTGTTAGGCCATGGTCAACATTTGGTAAAACTATTTCTGTGCTAACCTGCAAGGCAAACTACCTTCTATTGAACCTAAAGATACAGAATGCAAGGTGTATATTTTCTACAACTGATTGCCTTTAGTAAGTAATCATAAGAAAGAGATGAGTTCAGATGAAAATAGGCTGATTCAAAAGTAGCAATGAAAGGAAGTAAAGAACTGAAAATGCTGTTTTTAGACCCCCAAAATACAATTTTTCTATAATATTGAAAAAAACCTTTGAACAATAAAAGCTCATAAAGATAGCCTAAAGGCAAATGTCAGATTGGTCTTCCCATGCAAGCACCACAGCCTTAAGGTACATGTCATTGTGTTAAAAGGGAGAAGCAAAGAAATAAATCATGCCTGAGGAATTTAAGAAAGAACACTGCGTATGGTTGCCGGCACCTGGAAGACAACAAAGTCTTTGAGAGAAATAACTTAGTTGGTTGAGCTACTTGACCTAGCACCAGCAGGAAGCAGGATTATCTATCTACTTCATATCAATTTCAGATATGGCTATAGAGGATAAAGAACTTCTCAGGTGGTGGAGACCGTTGTTACAGAGAACCATAAACAAGAATAGTCTTCCTAGATAGTAGAATTCTACTCAAGCAACTTCCCTATGCTCTAGGTAAGTGGCCTTCATAAAGTCTGTCCATGGAAGTTTCAGAATTGCTATGTACAAGGAACTGATATGTGTCTCCTATACTCTTCACTTGGGTCATTATCTGCTGGATGTGTATGGTGAAGTGGTAGGCAGATGTAGATTTCAAAGGGCTACAAGGAACCACATTTGGATCTGATAAGGGTTTCCTTTCAATCAGAGATTCTAGACTTGGAGCTGGATACAGTGACCATAAGGGACTCTGGGCTGTTTCCTTTGGGGAAGGGTGAATGTCTTCTTTGTACAGAAGGAAGCATGAACCTGATATTTGGTGACCATAAAAGTGGAATGCAGCCAGGACTGCTTCTTCTTGGCTATATGCATGTTTTCTTCTTCTCCCTGAGCACATGGCTGGCCTATAGCTCCCAGCCTCCTGTAAAACTGGGAATGGGCAAGTATCTGCATTTTGGTCAATTGAATATAAGCCAAGAAGATGATGTGTCACTTCTAAGCCTGGCATATGAAAAACCTCCCACGTGTGACTCTTATTCTATTTTTTCATCCAGAGGCTGAAGAAAAAAGACTTGAGGACCAAAAGGTGTAACAGGGAGAAACTTAGTATATCTGACTCCATATTGCTTCTATTCCCCTTGATGCTGTGACCTACAGCTTAGGAACTTCTGCTTAGCCCCGCACGTAGACATGTTAACCACTGAAGAAATTTTGCATAAAGCTGAGATTTGCAAAAACCACTCTTTACCCAAAGCTTACATCACCTAAGGAGATAAAGAAGTAGCCAGGGAAGTCATCATCTCACTTCCTTTAAGATTGAGAAATGATCATGACTCAGAGGGATTGAAACCATGTCTGTAAGGTTAATGAGACTGAAACTAGCAGAAAAGATAAAGCTTGTTTTTCAGAGAACTCTTTCTCCCTAATCAGCCATTGTGGTCTTTTTGGGTCCCAACAGCAAACCCACTAGCTATCTCTGCAGAATCCTGGATTCAAGGTCAACTTGAGTTGATAAGATTCCAGCCTATGAATAAGCAAGATCTTGAGTTCCTTACCTGAGATGAACCTAAGACTCCATCCAGTTTATACCAACTCTCAGAGCATGTCCATTTCCCCCTTCCCTTGACCTAAGATAACTTCCTCTCAATGGACGCTGAATTTTGATGCATTCCGATATTTTCTCTACCCTAAAGTGAACATGGAATATATATTTCCGCTATGTTTGTTCAGTGCGCATGCTCCATCTGTCCTCATGAATAGTTATGTTTCCTGTTCTTTTCATCAATATGTATGTAATATCAAACCCTAGGATTATAAAAATCTTGTTCTTAGCCCCTTCAGGGAGGCAGAGTCCTCTTATCTCTTCCTTTGGCTGCCTCTAGAATAAACTTCATCCTTGCTGCGTACCTGAAGTCTCAGTGATTGGCTTTGCCTTGCTTTAGGCAAATGTACTCGTATTTGGTTACAAAGGGAATTAATAATACTAGATGGGGAAAAAAGTTGAGTCCCTTAATGACTATGTGGAGCAGAGTTGGGGCCCCACTCCCCAATGTGGATCCCTACTGGGCTATAATAAGAGCAAGATATAAGATTCTACTATGCTAAACCACTGCCGTTCAGCAATGTTTTCCCTTCAAAACTGAGTGATGATAATAGTCTTAAAGAAAATGAAGTTTTAGAATTGGAAGGGGACGATGTCCAGTCTTTCCCTGAAAACAAGAATCCCAGCCTACAAAACTGACAGATGACAGATGGTCATGGAATGTAGAGGTAGTTGGAATACTTTCAGCTCAGCACTTCAAAATTACATTCAGTATTTGTTGAATACACACACAGTGTGGTATAGTATTTCATTTTGGCCAAATTATAAAATGTTACAAAATTTATGTTACAGAGATAGCCTGCTTCCTCTGAATTTTTAGAGCTATAAGAAGAGAGCCAGTCCCTGTTTCACAGATACCCTTTCCAAGCATGTGCAGTCCATAATACTTTTTTCACTGGCATAATTATATCTCTAAAGCCATTAAAATAGATATAATAAGCTAATCTCATCAATTATTTTCCAAAGAGAGAATTATTAAAGGATATGCTTCTACAAGTAAGCAATAAAAAGGAAAGATTTTATTTTCAAAGTACAAGTTTAAAAGGAATGACTGCAGTTACCTTCATATGCTTGGATTATCAATTAAAGGCTTTTCTTCAATTATCATATTGTTAGATATGGTCAATGGTTATATAAGTTTTATAAGCAAGTAAAAAAGATAAGCAAATCAAAATGCTAACACCTACAATGTAACTAAAATACTTGAGGAACAATGAAAAAACCTTCAACCCTTATGCTAAAAACAGTTAATAAGTGTTTCAAGTGACAAGTGACTTCAAAACTTGCAATTATCCTGCTAAAGCATGTTGTCACCAACAGAGGCAAAGATGGCAGATACAGGACAGTGGTAGGTGTTGTGCATCTTTGTTCCTATCCTCAACACTATCTTTCCTTCTTTTCTCTGTCAATGTATGGAAAAGTCCAGGGCCTTCATTGGCAAGTTTCACAAAAACTGTAGAACCAACCTAAACACTAGATTTCCCCATGATCCGCCCTTCCTTGCCTTCTGCCTTTCTGCCGAACTTGCTATTTTTTCCATTTCCATTAATATTCTGTTACTTTTTAAAGGCAGGCAGGGCTTTTTCCTAATAAAAGATTTGAGCTAGTTTGCAGAGTGAATGAATTCCCCAGCTGGTATACTTTTTCCTTTCTGAAATGTATTCACGCATTCGACAATATTTACTGTGGGTCTTTGATGTTCTAGGCATTGGGGATTTAGTAGAGCAGAAAACTAAGCCTGTATTCCCAAGGAGCTTTCATACTAGAGGAGATAAACTTTTAATAAGGTGGTGGATAATATATTATGTGCTGACTGGTCCATACAGCAACGTAAAGCCAAGGGTGAAGAGATGGTGATAAGAGGGTCCTCTTATTTTAGATGGGATACAGACAGAAAGCCTGCACTGTGAGGAAATATTTAAAAAGGGACCCAAAGCAATGAGAAAGCATTTCAGGCAAAGGAAGCAACAGGTATGGAGGCCCTGAAGAATTCTAGGGTGGATGGAGTGAGTGGGAGGAGAGGAAATCAGAGCTTATTGAAACAACAGATTGTGTGGAGCCTTACAAAACCTTGGTAAAGCCTTGAGTTTTTCTTTAAGTGGGTTAAAATAGGAGAGCAAGTGAATAATAGACTAAAATTATTTAAGATTATTGCCTTGTTTGATGTCAAAAGACCAGTCTTTGATTAGAAAATATACCAACACCTGAAAAAATAGCATGTACTCAAAGGGCCAATTATGAAAGGGCAAGTATATTATTTTCTTCAGTTATTTTTATTATTATCAAAGTAATTTTCAAATTTAAGACTAGTGGTCTGCAATATTTTGACAAAGGCAACTTAAAGCTTAATAATGCATATAAAACAAACGTGAGTGGCGCCTGGATGGCTCAGTTGGTTAAGTGGCTGCCTTCGGCTCGGGTCATGATCCCGGAGACCCGGGATTGAGTCCCACATTGGGCTCCCTGCTTGGCGGGAAGCCTGTTTCTCCCTCTCTCACTCCCCCTGCTTGTGTTCCCTCTCTGGCTGTATTTCTCTCTGTCAAATAAATAAAATATTTTTTTAAAAAAAGTGAATTTTTATACTTCTCATCTTCATGTCTATACTACATCCTTTAAAATTTAGAGCCTGCTGGTGGGTATTAAGGTGGGCATGTGCTGCATGGAGCATTGGGTATGGTGCATAAACAATAAATCTTGGAACACTGGAAGAAATAAAATAAATTATATATAAAAAATTCTAAAACTAAAAAAAAATTAGATTTCTAAGCTATATATAATACAATATAATTGGATATAAAGTATACTCAGACTCTGTCATGACTCCTGTTGATGCCAATATTATCTTATTTCAATATTAGTGTAAAAATAAACAGACTAGGCAACCAACATTCATCACTAGACTATCACATTTAAGACAATGACAATTCATTTATGTTAATGGTCTTCTCAGCGGATAATGAGACAGTCACTACTAGAAGCTATGATAAATGTCCTCCCTGCTGGGGTAGGAGGAATTCTGAAATGAACCCCCAAGATTTCTCATCTCATTCCCTGGACTGTGATTATGACAAGATCTCATATCTGTGATTATGCTGTTTATAGGACAAAAGGGATTCTGCAGATGTAATTAAGGTTACTAATCAGTTGACACTGCATTTATCAAAAGGGAGATTGTCAAGGTGTAACTGATCTCATCTAATTTCCCTTAAAAGCATAGGGTTTTCTCTACTTCCTAGTGGAAAGTCCCATTTGAATGGGACAATGAAGCATATTTGACATGTTATTGCTGGACTGAAGATAAAGGAGGCCACCTGGAAATGACCTGAGACTAGCTTCTAACAGCTGAAAGAAAACCCTGACTGACAGAGAGCAAGAAAGCAGGGACTCTACTCCTATCACCACCAAGAAATGAATTCTATTAATACCAAGAATAAACTTGGGAGTAGACTCTGAGCTCCAGATACACGTTCAGCCCAGAAGACACCTTGATTTTGACCTTGTGAGACTCTGAGCACAGAACGCAGTCACATCAAGTTGATTCCTGGCCTCCAGAACCTATAAACTATTAAATGGGAATTGTTTTAAGCTGCTAAACTTGTGGACATTAGTTACAAAGCAATGGAAAACTAATGAGTCTACCTTGAAAAATGTATTTATGGTATAGCCAGAGAAATTTTTTAAAAAGCCAGAAGGAAACTTATTTGAACCTAATAAAAGCCTTCTTTATATTTAAAGGAGTATCAGTGTATTAGCTAATGGGCTAAGATGCCATAACAAAGCAATCAGAAAAATACAGTGGATTAAACTGGAGAGAAATTCATTCTCCTCTTGCAAAACCATAGAGCAAGAAACCAATACAACAATCATGCCATTCTCAACATGTGGCTTTTGGCCTTTTGTCCAAGACGGCTCCTCCCCCTCCACCCGGTTTTACTGAGATATAATTGTGGAAGTTCAAAGGTGTTTTTAAAGAAAACAATATTTTGTTAAAGAAACAATATTTCTCTGTTTTCCATGTATCATATCAAAGTATTCACTTTGGTTTGACATACTGGGACCTTGGCTAAACTTCAATCCTTTCATCACGATCTGCTTTACTAAGAATATAATACAGGCTTTTTGGTTTTTCTTCACTAACGACCAATAGTTCACACTTCAGAGCACCTGAGCACTGTGCTTAGGTCCATTTGTGATTGTTATTGTTATTTAAAAAGTTAACACATGTTGCATGCTTCTAGGGGCCAGGCATTGTCCTTGTTACTTTATATGTCTCAACTCATCAAATACTCAAAATAATTTTATACTATATTATCTTATTATTTTATACTATATATTCTCTAACTGTAATGATCATTAGCACCACTATTGTATCACTAGCAACACAGGACTTCGTGGGGCTGCCACACTGCAGAAGTCAGTGGGTTTCTAGAATCAGTGACATGCTAGGTGTTGCTCAGGTTAGCTGCTCAATAAATGCTCATGGATACGAATTTTTAACACTTGTGTACTTTGTGCTTTTTTGTGTCCCTTTTCATATCTCTGGTGTTCTGAGCAGTTCTGACTTCAGTTGAAGATCAGTTCCGCGAAAGGCATTATTTATAGAGTTTCAAAAGGGAGTACAGATTGAAAATAGAATTTGTCTTAGGTTGGAACAGGGAATAATATTTCAGGGGCAAGAGACGCCTGGATGGCTCAGCTGGTTAAGTGTCTGTCTTCAGCTCAGAACATGATGTCTGGGTCCTGGAGTTGAGCCCTGCATCGGACTCCTTGTTCAGTGAGGAGCCTGATTCTCCCTCTGCCTGCCACTCCCCCTGCTTGTGCTCTCTCTCTCTTTCTGACAAATAAATAAATAAAATCTTATTTTAAAAAAAGAAGATATTTGAGAGGAAAAAGTGCACAACAGAGATCTTTTAGTGATGGAATAATGCAGGGTATACCTTGGGACGTCTTTGGGATAGTCTCCAGGACAATTTGTATAATCTTAACAAATAACTTAATGAGTATGCATAGAGAATAAGAGCTATGCTCCATCATCTGCATTTGGGACTTTGTGCGGTATTTTTGATAAGTCATAGTCATGACTCCTAAAAGCTTTCCCTGTTAAATGTAAGACAGCCTGGGAAGCTTCTAATGCCGAGTGTGGTTTTTCACAGAGAGTGTTATGGGCTTACTCTATTTGCTTAAGCCTTTCCCATTTAATTACATTCTAATTATGAAAGGAAGTAAAAATTATAAAGTCCAGAAAACTTGATTTTTCTCTTCGCTACTGACAGAGATATTGATCTTGTTTGACACAGATACCGTACCTTATGACAAGCCTATGCAGAAGCTGAAGACTTACATTCAAATTCCAGCAGTATTCTCCCCCTAGGCTAGAGCTGTGTGTTTATTTTTACATTTCAATTCCTTTATTTTCTTTAAAGTCATTTCCCTATAAATTTATTAACATCGCGTCTCTTCCAAGCTAAGACGAATCTACTTTTCATAGATACAAAAAGCACTAAGGTTTTTATTAATATTTATTCTTGAGATAGAGATACAGCTTTTAAAAATATCTTAATGTTAAAAGATATTGAGGCTGTTACCTTTTTCTGGGCTGATTTACAAGTCTTCACAGAATAGCAATGTATCTTCTGAGCCATTTCAATTTTCCCTAACCTCTCAGTTTCCTATTGGAAATGCAACCATTGATTTCTATTGCATTCAAATGATTGCTAGCTCAAGAATTAATGAATATATTTTCCAAATGCTAATGCTTTAGTAAAATAAAAGTGCTCTTTAGTAATTTTGTGTATTGGATGTTGTAAAAATGACTTTTGGAAGTAGGTTTTGTGAAAACAGCTTGGAATCTGATAATTTCATATATTCATTTATTTGGTTCTCTACCTTCTAACCTCATTAAAGGAAACTTTTAAGATTTGATTAAGTCCAATGGCTCAAAGAGTGCTTTTTAAAAAAGATTTTGTTTATTTATTTGACAGAGAAAACACAGCTAGAGAGGGAACACAAGCAGGGGGAGTGAGGTGAGAGAGAGAGAAGCAGTCTTCCCGCCGAGCAGGGAGCCCGATGTGGGGCTCAATCCTGGGACTCCAGGATCATGACCTGAGCCTAAGGCAGATGCTTAACAACTGAGCCACCCAGGAGCCCCACAAAGACTGTTTTAGAGTAAAATTTTCCAGGAAAGCTGATGGACAATCTGGATGTAAAGACAAAGACTATCCCTTTTGGCCATTCTGACTGGTTTTGATTTGAATTTTCCTGATAGCTAGTGATGATGAACATTTTTTCATATGTCTGTTAGCCATTTGTACGTCTTCTATGGAGAAGTGCCTCTTCATGTCTCTTGCCCATGTTTTGATGTGTTCATCTTCTTTTTGGATGTTGAATTTGAGTAGTTCTTTATACATCTTAGATATCAGTCCTTTGTCTGTAGTGTCATTTGCAAATATCCTCTCCCATTCTGTGGGTTGCCTCTTTGTTTTGTTGACTGTTTCCTTTGCTGTACAGAAGCTTTTTATTTTGATGAAGTCCCAAAAGTTCATTTTCGCTTTTGTCTCCTTTGCCTTTGGAGATGTGTCTTGAAAGAAGTTGCTGTGGTCAATGTCAAAGAGGTTACTGCCTATGTTTTCCTCTAGGATTTTGATGGATTCCTGCCTCACGTTGAAGTCTTTCATCCATTTTGAGTTTGCCTTTGTGTGTGGTGTAAGAGAATGGTCTAGTTTCATTCTTCTATATGTAGCTGTCCAGTTTTCCCAGGACCATTTATTGAAGAGACTTTTTCCCACTGGATATTTTTTCCTGCTTTGTCAAAGATGATTTGACCATAGATTTGATATGGACTCTCTATTCTGTTCCATTGGTCTATTTCTCTGTTTTTGTGACAGTATCATGCTGTCTTGGTGATCACAGCTTTGTAATAAAGCCTGAGATCAGGTAATGTGATGCCCCCAGCTTTGTTTTTCTTCTTCAACAATTCCTTAGCGATTCAGGGTCTTTTTTGGTTCCATATAGATTTTAGGATTGTTTGTTCCAACGCTTTGAAAAATGTTGGTGGAATTTTGATCATAATGGCATTGAAAGTATAGATTGCTCTGGGCAGTATAGACATTTTAACAATGCTTATTCTTCCAATCCATGAGCATGGAATGCTCCTCCATCTTTTTGTGTCTTCTTCAATTTCTTTCATGAGTGTTCTGTAGTTCCTCAAGTACAGATCCTTAGCTTCTTTGGTTAGGTTTATTCCTAGGTATCTTAACAAGACAGGAAATAACAACTGTTGGAGAGCCTGTGGTGGGAATGCAAGTTGGTGCAGCCACTTTGGAAACAGTGTGGAGATCCCTTAAAAAATTAAAAATAGAGCTACCCTATGACCCTGCAATTGCACTACTGGGCATTTACCCCAAAGATACAGATGTAGCGAAAAGAAGGGCCATATGCACCCCAATGTTCATTGCAGCAATGACCACAATCGCCAAACTGTGGAAAGAGCCAAGATGCCCATCAACAGATGAATGGATAAAGAAGATGTGGTACATATATACAATGGAATACTATGCCTCCATCAGAAAGGACGAATATCCAACTTTTGTAGCAACATGGACTGGACTGGAAGAGATTATGCTGAGTGAAATAAGCCAAGAAGAGAAAGTCAAGTATACCATGGTTTCACTTACTTGTGGTGCATGAGGGGCAAACTGGAGGACAGTGGGAGAAGGAAAGTAAATGGGAAGTAGGGTAATTTGGGGATGGAGATGAAACATAAGAGACTTTGGACTCAGAAACAAACTGAGGGTCTTGGAGGGAGGGGGTGGGGGGATGGGAGACCCAGTGATGGGTACTGAGGGCACGTATTGCGTGGAGCACTAAGTGTGGGGCATAAACAATGAATCTTGGGACACCGAATATCCCTTTTGTTTCTTTTTAATTTAGGTTGGGTATTAGTTTTCTTATACAGTGTAACAAATTACCATGAACCTAATGACTTAAACAACACACATTTGTTGTCTTGAGTTTTCTGTAGGTTGGGTTTGACTTAACTGGGAGCTCTGCTCAGAACCTCAGAAGGCTGCAGTCAAGGTGTTAGCTGGTCTGAGCTCTCATCTGGACTTTGTAATCTTTAGGTTGTTGGTAGAATTCAGTTCCTTGCAGCTGTAAGGCCAAAGCCCTTCCTTCGCTCCTAGAGGTCCTTTCTCTCCATTGTTAGTCACAGTATGGCTGTTTGCTTCTTCAAGGTCAGCGAGAGGCTCTCATTATCTTAGGGAGGACTCCAGTTCCTTTTAGAGGGCTCACCTAATTAGGCCAGGCTCACCAGAGATCATAGTCCTTTGATTATCTTAAAGTCAACTGACTGAAAACATTTACTAAATTTGCAAAAATCCCTTCACTTTTGCTGAATATCATAATAAACCATAATCACAGGAGTGATATCCCCTCATACCCACAGATTCCACCCATACTAAAAGGGAGAGAATTAATACAAGGACATCAATCATGAGGGGTCAATTTAATTCTGCTTACACTACATACCTTAAATCTAATTTTCTTGGACTAGAATTGATCAAGATGTACACAAATGTAAACATGAAATTAGTAACAGACATAGGTTCAATGCATAATTTACTATTTTCCAGACCTCATCACAGGCTCTCCAGGTAGAGGCCCAAAGCACAGATAAATTAAAGAATTTTACTAACCTGAGACCCACACTGGCATGGCCCAGGTCACATTCCCCAGAGACTTATATTACTCTTCCTACCAATTATGCTGGACTTTATGCTTTGTCTTCATAAAGCCATAAACCAGATCCTACCATCCACTCCCAGGCATGACACTTAATTATACATCAAAGCATAAGAAGAAAGAGCCTCATAAATGTATCACAAGTTTGAAACCTATGAAGTGATATTACATGTGCTATGAAGCAATAGTAAATCTAAAATGCTCTTATTTTTGCTAATAAAATTTTAAGAACAATTCTTATATTCTTGTAAAAAGTTAAAATGCTAACCTTGTTCTGTTTTTTTCCATTACCAATATTCTATATCAATATATTTCAAGAGTTATAATTACCCATTCGAGTTGTATTGTCCTACGCTACTGATTTTTTGGTCCATGTGATGGAGTAAAAAGAAAAACCCATTGACTTCCTCTATGACATTTATTGTTCATAACAGTAAAGAACATTTTTGTTTCTCAAGGTTATTTAATCAGAATAGTGAAACTGAAATCAGTAAAAATAAATTTCAAATAAATTTAAATACTCTGAAGTACGAATTGCTTTCTCTAGCTTATATATTTTTTTTTTTGCCATCTTGAAAACTGATAATGATTCCCTTCCAGAATTACATTTTAATGATCTCCAAGTTCAACTCCATCATGATTAAGGAAATAAGAGTATGGTATTTAAGGAGAAAAATACAAGCTTTGTGCTTTTAAAAGTCAGAAAAAAAAGTATGAGCAATATCCTCAGCATCACAAAAGCAATTGCCTTTTTCAATTTTTAGCAAGAACCCTGTTTTTCTTTCCCTATGAGGCAGAATGGCTACTGGCACTGGAATAAACAGTACAAAGACATACAATGAGCAGACTGTCAACTGCGTAAGTTGAATAAAAGAGAAATCCTTAAAAAACAGAAACTCTTGAAGCTGAATGCCAGAAATAATTAGAACAGATAATACTAACAGAAATAATGGGGAGAAAAGTCTTTGCAAATCTCATTCAGAAATATTCACTAATTCATGCTAATAATAATAATGTTGGTAGTGATGATGGAAATACAGATATATCTTGTTTAACTGCACTTTGAAGATACTGCATTTTTTACAAATTGAAGGTTCTGTTAACACCGTCTTTAGCAACTCGATTGTAGCCATTTTTTTCCAACAGCATAAGCTCACTTCATGTCTCTGTGTCGCATCTGGTAATTTTCACAATGTTTCAAAATTTTTCATTATTTCCATAGCTATACTTATGGTGAACTGTAACCAGTGATCCTGAATTTTATTACTGTAATGTTTTGGGGTGTCATGAACTGTGTCATATTATATGAGACAGGGAACTTAAGCGTTGTGTGTATTCTGACTATTCCACTGACTGGTTGTTCCCCCATTTCTCTCCCTCCCCTCTGCCTCCCTATTCCCTGAGACAATATTGAAATTAGGCCAGCTCATAGCCCTCTATTAACAATGGGCTCTAGCTGTTCAAGTGAAAGGAATAGGATCACGTCTTCCATTTTAAATCAAAATCTTTATTTTAAATCAAAAGCTAGATATTAAGCTTAGTGAAGAAGTTTAAAGGTGACATAGGCCAAAAGCAAGGCCTCTTGTGCGAGTGAGAACAAGTATAAAGTTATACACACAAAGGAAAAGTTCTTAGAAGTTAAAACTGCTACTCCAGCAAACTCAAGAGTGATAAGAAAATGAAATAGACTCACTGCTGATACCAAGAAAGTTTTAGTAGTCTGGACAGAAGATTAAACTAGCAACAACATTCCCTTAAGCCAAAGCCTAAAACAGAATAAGGCCATACATCTCTTCAATTCTATCGAGGTTGAGAGGTATGGAAGCTGAAGGGTTGGAAGCTAGCAGAGCTGAGTTCATGAGGTTAAGGAAAGAAGCTATCTCTATAACAGAGAAGTGCAAGGTGAAGAGGTAAGTGCTAATGTTGAAGCTGTAGCAAGTTACCCAGAAGATCTAGCTAAGATAACTCATTGAGGTGGCTACACTAAGCAACAGATGTTCCACGTAGGAGAAACAGCCTTATATTGGAAGAAAATGTCATCTAGGATTTTTATAGCTAGAGACAAGAAATCAATGTCTGGCTTTGAAGTTTCAAAGGACGGGGTACCTGGCTGGCTCAGTCAGAAGAGCATGTGACTTTTGACCTCAGAGTCATGAGTTTGAGCCCCATATAAGGGGTAGAGTTCAATTAAATAAACTGAAAAAAAAAAAGTCTCAAAGGACAGTCTGACTCTCTTATTAGGGGCCAATGTGGCTGGTGACTTTGAGTTGAAGTCAATGCTCATTTACCATTCAGAAAATCCCAAGTTCTTAAAAAATATGCTAAATCTTCTGCCTCTGCTCTGTAAGCAGAACAAAAAAACCTGGATGAGAGCATACATGCTTATATAACATAGTTTACTGAATATCTTAAGCCCACCGTTCAGACCCACTCCTCAGAAAAAAATATTCTTTTCAAAATATTAATGTTCATTGACAATGCACCCAATCATCCAAGAGCTCTGATTGAAAGAGAGATGTACAATGAGATTAATGTTGTTGTTGTAGTTTTTTCCTTGCTGGTAAGCTTACTTTCTTTTTTTTTTAAATTTTTTTTCAGTGTTCCAAGATTCATTGCCCATTCCCCACACCCAGTGCTCCATGCAATAGGTGCTGTTTTCACGACCGCTAATACAATGTCCATTTTGCAACATGTGGATCAAGGTGTAACTTCAACTTTCAAGCCTTATTATTTAAGAAATACATTTTGTAAAGCTATAGTTGCCCTACATACTGATTCCTCTCATGGATCTGGGCAAAGTAAATTAAAAACCTGGAAAGGATTCATCATGTTAAATGCTATTGAAAACATTTGTGATTCATAGGAAGGGGCTTAAAGCTCAACATGAACAGGAGTTTGGAAGACGTTGATTTCAATGCTCCTGGATGACTTAAAGGGTTTTCAAGACTTCAGTGGAAGAAGTCACTGCAGATGTGGTGGAAACAGTGAGAACTAGAATTAGAAGTGGAGCCTGAAGATGGGACTGAATTGTTGCAATATCATGATAAAAGCAACAGATGAAGACTTGCTTCTTAAGGATGAGCAAAGAAAGTGGTTTCTTGAGATGGCATATACTCTTGGTGAAGATGCTGTGAAGACTGCTGACATGACAACAAGATACAGAATATGACATAAACTGAGTTGATGAAGCAGCTTCAGGGTTTGAGAATATTGACTCCAATTTTTAAAGAAGTTTCACTGTAACTAAAATGCTATCAAACAGCTACAGAGAAATTATTTGTGAAAGGAAGAGTCAATAGACGTGGCAAACTTCACTATTGTCTTATTTTATTTTTTATTTTTTAAGATCTATACTTTTTATTTTTCATGTCTATATTTAAATACACAGTTAACAGATAGTGTGATATTAATTTCAAGAGTAGAATTTAGCAATTCTTCATGTACATAAAACATCTAGTGCTCATCACAACTACTGTCCTCAATACTGATCACAGATTTAGCTCAGCCCCCCTGCCCACCTCCCTACCAACAACCCTCTGTTTTCTATACTTAAGAGTCTCTTTTACAGTTTGCCTCCCTTTCTTTTTTTCCCTTACCCTTATGTTCAACTGTTTGTTTCTTAAATTCCACATACGAGTGAAATCATGATATTTGTTTTTTTCAGACTGACTTACTTCGCTTAGCATAATATACTCTAGATCCATCCATGTCACTGCGAATGAAAAGATTTCATTCTTTTTGACGACTGAGTAATAGTCCATTGTATACTACTTCTTTTTTTTATTGTTACTTAAATTTTTTTTCAGTGTTCCAAGATTCATTCCCCATTCCCCACACCCAGTGCTCTATGCAATAGGTGCCCTCAGTACCCACCACCAGGCTCTCCCATCCCCCCAACCCCCTCCCTCCAAGTCCCTCAGTTTGTTTCTGTGTCCACAGTCTCTGTTGTTTCGTTTCTCTCCTGGATTACCCTATTTCCCATTTACTTTCCTTCTCCTGCTGTCCTCCATATTACCCCGTATGCATCGCATGTAAGTGAAACCATGTAATACTTGACTTTCTCTACTTGGCTTATTTCACTCAGCATAATCTCTTCCAAACTATTGTCTTATTTAAATAAATTATCACATCCATCCTAATCCTCAGTAAACACCATCCTGATCAGTAACAACCATCAGCATGGAGGCAAGAGCCTGAACCAGCAAAAAGATTACAAGTAGCTGAAAGCTCAGATGATTAGCATTTTTTAGCAATAAACTTCTTTTTTTTGAGAGTAGGAGAGTGAGAATGTGAGTGAGGGGATAGCAAAGGGAGGCAGAGAGAGAATTTTAAGCTAGGCATGGAGCCCACTGCGGACCTCAATCTCATGACCCTGAGCTCATGACCTGAGCCGAAGCCAAGAGTTGGATACTAAAAATACTGAGCCACCCAGGCACACCAGTAATAAACTATTTTTAAATTAAGGTGTGTACACTGTTGTCTGCTCAGACTTAATGCTATTGCACACTTCATGGACTGCAACATAGTGTAAACGTAACTTTTCTATGCAGTGGGAAACTAAAAAATCCCTTTAATTCCCCTTATTGCGATATTCACTTTATTGCAGTGAAACCCAATCCCACAATATCTCAGAGTTATGCCTCATAGATCATCAGAGGGCTTACTTTGTGTCTTCCTCTAAAAGTTTATATGTAGAATCCTATTAAACCTCTGGAACAAGCCTAGGAGGAAGATGCTCTTGTTACCACATTTTACATACGAAGCTTAGCTTTTCAGTGACCACTTCTGTCTTTCTGATGCCCACTGCATGCTGTGACCGAGGCTGTCACTGCCCAGCCACATCCCGTCTGCGCTCTCAGCTTCCCTCCATTCCTTCCCCAAGCACCTGTGACTGTGCAGCCACAGGAGTGTGCTTCATGTATACATGGCTCAGGCTGATACATAGTCCATCTCCTTGGTTACCCATCAGGACTTGCTGGGAACATTCTACACCATGTCTCACAGGTTCTAGAGGTAACCTGATTTTTCACTCACCCTGTACTGACCTCCTTCCCTTTCCCTGTGTTATTCTCACCCCCCCCTTCCTCGTGGGGTTATCCCCCAAAGAAACCCAAACCCATGTCTCAGGTTCTGCTTCTACATAACCCAACCTAAAAAAAACATGGTCTTTTCTTCCATGACAGACTGCTAATAAGATATTATTTTAAATAACTGAGTGAAGTTTGAGAACTTTTAAACTTGCAAGAACTTTTTAGGAAAGCAACTTATTCTTATAATTTGTACTCAAATTTTCTTTAATAAAGAAAGAAGTTTTGTTCATTCTTTTCTAAATTTAACTAGGAATTATTCTCTGATAACTTTTTTCAATAGCTAATATGTTCTCAAAACACTAGAAAATTTAGAAAAGCTTAAATACACAATTTTGTAGTCAATGTCTCTTGGTACATTTGTTACAAAAACATAACCCTTTAAAATTTAAGACCACTCATCAGTCTGCATTTCAAAGATGTTTGTGAGTGACAAATTGGTCATTCTTCAACTGGAGGATCATTTCACTTTAGACCATAAGAGCAGAGTATCTATACATAGTCACAGTGGGCAAAATCCACGTTTAACACAAGATGTGATGAATAACAGGGACATAATAAATGATGAAATACAGTAGAAGCTATAAAGATACAGGATGTCCTCTTTCCCCAGAGCCACTTTCCTTTCTCACAGTAGGATTTGCCTGATAGTCTTAGAGTCATGAGTTCGCGTTTCAAATGGTTTTCAAGGTCTAGGAGTCTTTCCTTTTCTCACGAGAGGATCTGTTCACTTCAGAAAGATAACACTTTTTTTTTCCTCTCTTATGCAGGGAGGAGGGCCTGCTGTTCACCTGAGTTTATAAAACTACCCAGTTCTGTAATTCTGGGTTCTTCTCCACAGTATGGAGCCCTGGAAACGCATTTGTTCTCAAGGCATCTCTCTGAAGGCAGAGAGTGAAGCACGGGAAACCAATACTATAAGGAATAATGTCTGATCTTTGATCTAGAAACCTCATGTTTGCTCTCAGAATAAAATAAAGATAGACGCTAAAAATTTGCCAACAAAAAGTTCTTAGGAGTGAATCTTTCATATGGCCTGGAGGGAGACTTTTTAATTACAAAGAAAAAAATCACAAGATAGTTATGATACACACTCATAACTAAATTAAAATATTTTCTTTCCACAGTTCTTGGAGTACCCACACGTGGGGCAACTTGATGAGGTGGAGACCAGAAGTGCAGGTGGTGAGAGAATTCACCTGAGGCAGAACAAAGACGATAGAAGTTTACTGAATACACCACAAGGGGGCAGCGGGCAGAACAGCAGAGGACAGACTGTGAGGAGGCAGTGGAGGGTGGCTATAGTTAAGGGAGAAGGTGAGGAGGTATGGTAACATATGGAGTTTTCCCTTTAGGGTACCCATGTCCACTGGTCACCTAGGGCTTGTGGCTGTTTTGAGGTGGGTCTCCTAATGGGCCTGTTTACCCTCAGCCTGGTTGTAGCTGTGGGCCATTCTACCTTAGTCAGGCTTCCATCGCTCAAGTTGGTTACCTAAAAGCCATCTCTACACCACAGGGAAAGTCTGCCTCATAGGAATATCAAAGTCAGCAGACAATGGCCTTTGTGTTTCCCTGACCTTGCTCCTTAAGAGCAGCTATGGATGACAAAATACTAGATTTTTCAAAAACGTGACAATTCCAGCTCTTGTTCAGAGCTCTCTCCTGTCAAAGTCTAAGGGCCATTTGAAAGGACTCTTGTTCTATGGTATTATGGAATCTTGCCATCTAACGTCAGCGCTGAGAGAAGTGAAATGGGCCTGAAGGCCTGAGAGAGATGGGAGGGATAGTTTGGGACTCAGGGTACTTCAGGGGTTCCAGGAAGGGAAGCTCAGAATGGTTTCACAGATTTCTAAAGGGTGTTTCAGACCTGAGGAATTGTGTGGTCTTTGTTTTGTATTTGAGGCATTCCATGTGGCTATCTGCTGTCACTGAAGAGTGACCAAAACCCCCAGAAAGAGACTTTAGGGTGAGCGAACACTCACTCACTGATGTCTTTTGGCTAAAGTATGGTTTTCCCTGTGAGGTTGTTGTATATAAAGCTTGTGATCATAGTTTCATTAACTTTTTAGTCACAATTACGTATAGTGATGAAAAAGAAAAAAACAAGCCCAAATTGGAGTCATTCCCCGAGATGGTGCCTGATTCATGAATTGTTGAATAAAGCCAACTAGATCTTCAAACTTATTTAGCTGATGTTGCTTTTTCTTTAAATATTTTTTATTATGTTATGGTAGTTTTTAGCAATTGCAATCAGTGGGGTGATTTTCCGTGTGTGACTGTAAGTGATTGTGTGATTGTGTGTGTGTGTGTGTGCGCGCGCCTGTGTGCAGTGAGATTCTTAGGACATTTATATGAATGGTTCTCAAACTTTAGCATGCATCAGAATCACCTAGTTTTCTTAAAGCACACATTAATAGGCCCCTCATCCAGAGTTTATGATTCAGTAGGTGTCTGGGGCGGGGCGCCAAGGATTTGCAAAGTTTCAAAGTGATACTGATGCTGCTCTTCCGGGACCGGACTTTGAGAATCACTACTCTATATCCACAGTCTCTCCATTTTTTAAGAGCATTTCTAAACATGAAGGGTGGTTGTGCACATTATAAGAAGATTAAGAACATGGAGTTAAGTGAGTAAGGCTACTTAAAAGATGAGAGGAGAAGAGAGAATCTGATGGCTAATTTCACAAGAACTTGAAAAAAGAAAGGTGTACTTTCCCTGCAGAGTGTGAACTCAGGAAATAATTCTAGTTTTATTTTATTTTATTATTTTTTTATTTGAAAGACTTTATTTATTTATTTTAGAGACAGAGTATGAGTGAGCAGGGGGAGGAGCAGAAGGGGAGAGGAAGAGAACAGAGCCAACGCAGGGCTCGATCACAGGACCGTGGGATCATAACCTGAGCTGAAACTAAGACTCGGGTGCTCAGCTGACAGAGCCACCCAGGTGCCCCAGAAATAGTTCTGATTTTAAAAAGACAGAACAAACAATTGAGCAAGATAACTTTATCCCAAGGGCAAAAGAGCTATCTTCTAACCAATTTAAGATGTATTTTTTTTTTTTTGACAAGTTACCTTTGCTTGCCTCCAGAGGGAAAATCAACAAGACTGTATAGTCAGTATCTCAAATTTAATAGAGCTCATATTTTGATTGGTTTTGAGATTAACAGATGCACATAAATTTAGAATAAGGAGTCTCAAAACCTCCCTCCATATAAATGGAAGAAAAAAAGTGCTTAAAGGGAATGGCTGAGTTTTAGTTCATGGCTGTCTTGTTCACTAAGATAAGGTAAAGAACAACAACAACAAAAATGCTAATGTGCACAGCTTTAATTAAGAAAACTTTTTGTCTTTTAAGATTTTAAACCAAGAGTTAAAGATATTTTTTACTTGCTAAATAAATAAGCAGTTATAAAAAAAGTTCTTTATGTTGACTATTATAATTGAGGACTCTTACTTTGCTTGATCACCGAAAAGACTTGAATGCCTTAAATTGTTTCTGAAATTTGGCTAGACAGCTAAATGCGTTCTCTTTGTATCATAGAAAGATATATAACATAACACTTAGTTCATATAAATCAGATTGGTTTATAATAGGAGGTCCAACTAACTGGAAAATGTGTATACTTGTCTTACAGAACAGGTAAATTATCACTAAAATTTTAGATTGTCAATATAAATATGTCTGTGATTAAACTGAATTAGAATAGGTAGTATCTCTTTATTTTTAAAAATACAGGGTTTTTTTGTTCTTATATTTTTAAAATTTCATTTTCTCTGCAAATTTTTAAGGTCTACGTTTTCCTAAGGATTTTATTTATTTATTTGAGAAAGAGAAAGAGAGTGCACAAGTGGGGAGTGGGGGAGGGCAGAGGCAGAAGCAGATTCCCTGCTGAGCAGGCAACTTGATGCAGGACTTGATCCCAGGACTCCGGGATCATGACCAGAGGTGCAGGAAGACATTTAACCAACTGCGCCATCCACGCACTCCAAGTCTACATTCTATTTCTATTCATTTACTAGTTATTCTTGACAAGTTTAACATGCCTCCTTACATCAACAATTCTGAAGATCATACCTGCTCCCTTGCTGAGTAATACAGTCTGTAGAATATTTTTTCTTTTCATTTTTTAATTTAAATTAATTAACATAGTATATTATTAGTTTCAGTGGCAGAGTTCAATGACTCATCAGTCAGTCATATAACACCCAGTGTTCATTACATTCTGTTGTAGAATATTTCTTAAACCTTCCACTCCTGACTCATAAGTTTTTACCCAGTATTTTCATTTAGTTCTTCAAAATCATACATGACATTATAACAATTTTTACTTCATATAAATATACTTAATGTTACCCGTAGGTTCACCAATTCTTTTGCTCACTGTTACATCTGAGATTCTTCTTCCTGAAGTCATTTTTCAGAAGCTCTTTTGCTGAAGCTCGACAGTGGCGAGTTCTCTCAGATACAAATTTCAAAATAGCTTTATTCTGTCTTCAGTCTTAGAAGATTATTTTGCTATGTAAATAACTCAAAGTGGACAATTGTTATCTAATTCCAGATTGATAGGTTCTTTCAGCCCTTCACAGAGAATTTTGATAACTACATTTTCTAACCTGAGTCTTTGTTGTGAAACCTGAAGTCAAGTTGTCATTCATGTGTAGATCTTTTTTCTCTTAAGCTGCTCTTAAAATATATTTTCCTTTGTGTTCTGGAGTTTTGCTATAATGTATCTGGATCTAGAGTTCTGTTATTTATCGAGCTTGCTATAAGTCATGTTTTGGGGACTTACAGATTTATATCTGTCATTGGAATTGAAAAATTATTTCCATTAACTCAGCAACTATTTCTTCTCTATTCTCATGGAAATTCACAAATGAGATTTATTTTTCTTTTCCCATCTCTCAGTGTCAGTTGTAAGATTTCTACTTCCTTGTTTTCTTGTATTACGTTCTGGGTTATTTATTTATTTATTGAAGTATAATGAACATACAGTGTTCAATTTGTTTCAGGTGTAACACCATATTGATTGAACGGTTCTGTTGCTCGGTGATCATCATAAGTGTAGTCACCATCTGCCACCAAACAATGTTTTTACAATATTATCAACAAATTCCCTATGCTGTACTTTTCATCTCCATGACTTACTTATTTTATAACTGGAAGTTGGTACTTCTTCATCTCCTTTATCTCTTTCCCACATTTTCCTTCACACCTCCTCTCTGGAAACCACCAGCTTGTATTTAAGTGTCTGTTTATTTCTTTGTTTTGTTTTTTAGTCTCCATGTATAAGGGAAATCACATGGTATTTGTCTTTCTCTGTCTGATTTAGCATAATATTCTCTCGGTCCATCCATCTTGTTGCAAATAACAAGATCTCATTCTTTTTTTTTTAACGGCTGAGTAGTATTTCATTATATATATACACACACAAATATATATATATATATATATGTATGTATACACACAACCCCCCCACATGTTTATTCATTCATTTCTTTACTTCCATATCTTGGCTATTGCAAATAATTCTGCGATAAATATAAGAGTGCATATGTTTTTTTGAAATAGAGTTTTTGTTTTCTTCACGTAATACCCAGTAGTGGAATTATTGCATCATATGGTAGTTCTATTTTTTCATTTTTTGAGGAAATTTCATACTATTTTTCATAGTGGCTGCACCAATTTACATTCCCACCAACCGTGTGCAAGGGTTCCTTTTTCTCTACATCCTTGCCAACGTTTATTTCTTATCTTCTTGATTGTAGCCATTCTGACAGGTGGAAGGTGCTATCTCATCGTGATTTTAAAAGGATAGCTGTTTTAGACTTCAGACAATGCTGCACGCTATTCCATTTAGATTCTTCCTTGAATAAAATTTTACACTTCTGGTAAGTTTTTGGTGTCAACTATAGTTGTATTATTTCATACACTTAAATGAAATTAAAATGGAGATAGAGCAAAGATACTTGATCTCCACAGAGTGGTGTTGTTTTTTAAATAGACTTTGATTTTTAGAGAAGTTTTAGTTTCATAGCAAAGTTGACTGGCAAGTACAGACAGTTTATATTCTTTGCTCCCCACACCTGCCTAGCTTCCTTCACTATAACATCTTTCCCCAAAATAGTACATTTTTATCAGTGAATCTACACTGACCCATCATTATCACTTACAGTCCATAGTTTCCCTCAGGGTCACCGAGTAGTTTTTCTTTACATATTTTGTCAACACATAAATATATTTGAAATGTAAACAGCATTCAAATTATAAGGATAACATCAATGTACTAAAAAGAGTATCTTGTGCTTTACAAAATTATATTCAATCTCTAAAATGTATCACCTATCACTTCATATATATGCATGTATGTTTAAGATACATACATATTGAGGAAATTTAAAATTGTTTTTAACAGATAACGGATTAGTTGTTGCCAGAAGGGTGAGAAGAAAATTAACCACAAAAGTTCATAAAGGAACTTTCTGAGGTGATGGAAATGTTCTCTCTCTCTCTATTTTTTTGGTGCTAGTTATGACTGTATTTTTCTGTCAAACTCATCAAACTAAGTTTGGACTCTGTAAATTATACCTCAATAAATGTAGTTTAAGAAAAAAAAATGTCATTATTTGTTAAAGAGCTTTGTGTAATAGAGGACTGGTAATTGAGAAAGACAAATGACCACTGGGTGTAAAGTGTGTTCTCAACACAAAGTAGTAAATTATGAGACTTTCTGGACGAATGAAAGGTTTTGCCTCACCCGAACTGAACACGTCCTCTCAAAAGGGGTCTGCTTTTACTCTGCTTTTGAGTATTTTATGACCAAGGTCAATTGTTTAAAGAAAAAATAAGCACACAGAAAGAATAGTGAGGGGTGGCCATGCCTAGACAACGTTAGACAGCTAAATGATTTGTTGTTCCACCTTTGTTGCTGTGGTCGCTATGAAATGCTGTGACTTGGGCTAATGACACAGGTGAGGCTATAGCTACTGCTGAACTTTTCTGAGTTCTTGTGTTCCTGTCAAAGATTCTTTTGATTTTGCTGTTCTCCCAGGTCAGGTCCTACATTCACACTGATAAAACTGACAAGGCGTTTTTTATACTGACTCTGGTGCTTCCTAAACAACCCTAGGTAGCTCTAAAGGCTTGGAATCACCTTGCCTTGAGCCCCTTCCTGAGGCACTTGTGAGCAAGGGGGAGCTGTCTGATACAGTTAGGCACAACCGGAATACTCTGTACTTTCTTAATTTTCCCAATCCTTGCTGCCTCTTCTTCTTCTTTTTTTAAAAAAGATTTTATTTATTTATTTGACAGAGGGAGAAATCACAAGTAAGCAGAGAGGCAGGCAGAGAGAGAGGAGGAAGCAGGCTCCCCAATGAGCAGAGAGCCTGATGTGGGCCTCGATCCCAGGACCCTGAGATCATGACCTGAGCCAAAGGCAGATGCTTTAACCCACTGAGACACCCAGGCACCCTCCCTCTTCTTGAGAATATGATCTTAAGGCTACTCTATTTCTCTGTTAAGTTGAATAAATAGTATGTCAACTATGTTGCTAGATAGCAAATGGTAAAAATGATCTCCTAGTTGGCAAATTTCATCTGGCATGGGAGAAATAAAAACACGTGACAGGAAGCTATATCTTTTGGTTTCCCTGAATGTAATGATTCTTGTAATTAGGAATGTCCATAAAAAGCTATGTCTATCAGGCACTTGGTTGGTGAAGCATCTGCCTCAGGTCATGATCTCAGGGTCCTGGAATGGAGCCCCAAGTGGGGCTCCCTGCTCAGTGGGAAGTCTGCTTGTCCTTCTCTCTCTGCCCACCACCCTCCACCCTGCCTAGGCTCATGCTCTCTCTCTCTCTCTAAGAAATCAACAAAAATCTTTAAAAAAAAAAAAAGCTACATCTATGAAGTAGTTATAAGAGATACTGGCTCCTGTGAGAAATGAGGCATTTATACCAGGGTGGTTCTCACACCTGCTCAGTGTGATCTTGTCTTCTCCCACCTGCGCGGTGTTACCTGCACAGCCAAGGAAGACAGCTCACAGATGGCGTGTGGGTCTTGCCGCATGGACTGCCACAAGGGATAGCTGTGCTCTCCTGTTGAATTGTGGTCCCTGACCTATATCTTTCTGAAGAGGCATCAAATATGGCCTTGGATAACCTTGTGAGGCTGACGTTCAGTTGAACCTAAGGGTCATACTGGGCATGGGTTATTGTTTTTTGGGATAGGGAAAAGTTTTCAAAACAAAAAGAAAACTTAGCCAAGGCTAATTTTGTATAGATGGCAAAACATTATTCTTCAATATGCTATTACATGCCCTGTTGGGGTAAGGGGAAACAGGTTCAAAGTCATGCACTGGACACGATGGATGTCAATAAATTTACTTCTAGTAAGATTTTATTTGTAGTTTTAAAATGCTTTTTATCAACTGGAGATGATTTTGGTGTGCACACTATTGTATTGATTATAAGGCTTTGGAGATTTGCCAATGTCTTCACTGTAATACATTTTTTCCCCTCAGGGTAATTCATCACCTAAATTACAGTTATCCCCAATTACTTATGTCATCACGCCCAGTAGGGGATTCTACTGTCTTCTACACTGACATGACTGGTTTCTATAATAAACTCATCACAAGCATTCAGTGTGTCATCAACAAGTGGCCTCTGTTCTCCCCTCATGCTTGTCTCAGGGTCCCTACTGTAATCTAAGGACTAGACATTTGTGTTTTCTGGCAAAATTACACAATTAAGTCCCAGACCTTGATGGGAATGACTATTGATGCTGCTAAGAATCAGCCCAGGGGTACAGGTTTCTAAATGTAAGCTGAAATCATCAGCTGTGCCAGGGGGCTTAAAAGTTGGGATTTCCAGAACTGTTTTGCTCCAAAGACAGATGATTTTGTGAAAGGAGATTACCAAGTAGGTTACCAAGATCAGCAGCAGAAGAAATAGGATCTTGGGAAAGTGAACAAAAGTGGTCTGCTCCTCTCAACCCCACATTTAGAAGACTAAATTAGAGCTAATTAGAATGAGTGCCCTCCTTTTAGATAATATTAATCAATGGGTCCATAACATTGTAAGGTTTGGCCAGATCAAACAGTTGTACCAAGAATGTAAACTCATTCTTAACCGGGGCTCTGTGACAATTTGACATTTCAGAATTCGTGGAAAGGACAATTTTGAATACTTCATATGATCCAATTTCAGGGAATATATAACTAAATTCCTGAGTATGTTTCTCTCTCTTATAATATATGAAAAAGCACATTTAAAAGTTGATACATCAAGATGCAGGAATACATAAAATTTCCTTTATGCTTATATCAAGAAGGAACATAATTTGCAAGAAGTCTAAATATGGAAAACCATGAATACGAGCTAATTAACCTCTGGTGATTGAGGACAATGTCTAATAAATGGAACTCAGAGATGCATTTATAAAATGACTTGAGCTTAAAAATCATCTTTTGTCAACAGATGCTGAATTAAATTATGTTTCTTCTAAATCAAATTCATTTATAGAAAATCAAATCATATTTCCAAAAAACCCATCACTGGCAAAGTCTGTGCAGATTCTGAAGGAACTCTGATGCATATTGGTTGACCTTGTTGATAGACTTCTGAGAACGTCAGATATTGTACACACAGCCTTTCCTGGCTCCTCTTACTTTTCGTGGCAGGCAGTTATTTGCAAAGTTTCAATAAGAGTTGGTCCTTCCTCCTATCTAAATATAATTAAGCAAAGGAAATCTGTAGCCATAATAATATAAGAAAAAGCACATTTAAAAGTTGATATTATTTAGTTAGTGTGATATGACTGTATTTCATGTATGGAAATCTCATCTTCAGAGTTTTTACTGGAGATGGGCACAGTAGATGCTGTGTGACTGAAAGACTTTCAGGTTTTCATTTGGTAAAGAATGTCACTTCTTGGCCAATCTTGGGAATTCTGAAGAAAGGAATACCCTGAGGTACACAGCGCTGCAGACTGCCTGGAGAAGAGCTACTAGACATTTTGTTCTGGCTCAGAATAAAAAGAGTATTAGGACCAGTGCTAAAAGCTTTCGAGGACAGTGGTGCATGAGTCATTTACAAAATCTCAGGTAGAAGTTTATTCTCAGGGTTCAGTCATTGTATTGGATTTAGTTATATTAACTTGTAGCAATGGAAATCTTTATATGACCATGAATGAATTTTTTTTCACCTATGAAAATAAGATAGGAAAAACAGGATAGAATGCATGTATTCTATAGAAACTTGCTGATACGTAGTATAATATATAAATGTAGTATTATATATATAATAAATGTATATAATATATAATATATATGTAGTATACATGTGCATGTATATATATGTATATATATAAAGTTTTACTTCAGATCATAAACTATGTGAATTAGCTATTATTAAGACTCTGAATCACTGTCATTTTTTTTTCCCCAATGGTAGGAAACTGGTGAGAGAAATGACATTTGGCAGGTATATATAGGAGTGTGTCTGTATTGGGTAAAGCAAGCTATACCTGATTCTAGCATTTGTAAAAATGTAAGAGAAAATTGACTGAAAACATATTTAATGCACCATCTTCGTACAAAAAGTAACATGACAGACCTTTTCTTTTTTTTTTTTTTTAAAGATTTTATTTATTTATTTGACAAAGAGAAACACAGCCAGAGAGGGTACAAAGCAGGGGGAGTGAGAGAGGGAGAAGCAGGCTTCCCACCGAGCAGGGAGCCCGATGTGGGGCTCGATCCCGGGTCTCCAGGATCATGACCTGAGCCAAAGGCAGTCGCTTAACCAACTGAGCCACCCAGGTGGTGGCTCATTAAAGGGGTTCCTGGGTGGCTCAGTTGGTTAAGCGACTGCCTTAGGCTCAGGTCATGATCCTGGAGTCCCGAGTTCAAGCCCCGTTCAAGCCAAGCGGGAAGCCTGCTTCTCCCTCTCTCACTCCCCCTGCTTGTGTTCCCTCTCTAGCTGTGTTTCTCTCTGTCAAATACATACATACATACATACATACATACACACATACATAAATAGCTCATTAAAAACTATAAATTTAAAGAAGGAGCTGCCAAAAAATCTTTCTCAATTCTGCTCAGAGATGAATCTTCCTCTGATGATACAAATTTCATTCTGGGAAAAAAAAAGGACCGCTCATACCACTTAATTTTCTGACCGACTTTAATAGGGCCAGAATTGTTTCTATAAAGCATCAATATGCATAGTATATCTCTAGAATGGGGACTTTTTTGAGAGTGAAATGAACCACTATTAACAATTACACCAGTAAACAGTAAAAACTGCCCCCAGGCAAACCAGGATATCTGGCCATTCTACCATAGAGAAAATTCTTAAGATCATAAACCAGAGAATCTTGAACACTAAAAGCTGAGTGACCATGTTGGATTGGCAGTTTCCCTTACAGCTAACCCTGTGAAGATTAGAGGAAATAAATGTAAACAGCAAATATTATCCCAGAGGCATAATTATCAATCAGGGAATAATGCTCTTGAAAAGTTCTCATAAATTACATCTAATGACAAAATTGCTGGCAGGTCCTCCAACTTGAAAAGGTTTTATTTATACTTAGAATACAAAATACAAAAACAGTTTTGTAAAGTTGAATTTATTTTGGAAAAAAAAAAATTCCTTCCAATCATTTCCTCAGATCTGGTTGTCTGTAAGTGATGTAAGGTCTTGGTTAGGGAGGGTTCACTAAACTGTGAGAAAAATGAACCTTGCAGGGGAAAAGCTTCCAGATCCTTTTCCACCCCAGGTTTCTATAATTCTTACCCAAGCCTGAGAACACTGTTCTCAGAGCATTCGGAAACTTTCCTTTGGCGGTGAGACATCACACTCAAGAGTAGAGTGGCTGGAATTCTCTAACTCTACTCAGTGTAGGGACTTCTAACATTGTTATAGATAGAGACACAATAAACCAGTTCACATGAATCACTTTTTTTTTCTTCCGCTGATGATCTAATGCCTCATTGAAATGTTTACTCCATAGTTTACTTCTAAGACTTTCTTTAGATGACATAAAATGTGGATCAAATTTTTGATTATTTAAATTTGTCCCTAGTATTTGAAAAGAATCAGTCCTCTGTAGTGGAATTACTTGGGTTCTCCCAAGGACACATCAAAGTCCTAACCCTGTGCCTGTGAATGTGACCTTATTTGGAAATAGGGTCTTTGTAGATGCACTGAAGGTATGAATCCTGAGATGAAATCATTCTGGATTTAGGGTAGACCCTAAATCCAACGACTGTCGTTATGAAAGAAATGAGTAGAGACTGGAGATATGGAGACACGGAGGGAAACACCCTGTGAGGATGGAAGCAGAGGTCGGAGTGATGCTGCCACAAGCCAAGGAATGCCTGGAACCAACAAAAACTAGTGGAGGCTGGGAAGAGCTCTTCCCAAGAGTCACTGGAGGGAGTGCTGTCCTACCACCCCCTTGACTGTTTGAGTCCTGAACTCCAGAGATGTGAGAGAATAAATTTCTGTTGTTTTACGTCCCCAAATTTGCACAAATTTTTTTTTTTTTAGATTTTATTTATTTATTTGACAGAGAGAAACACAGCTAGAGAGGGAACACAAGCAGGGGGAGTGAAAGAGGGAGAAGCAGGCTTCCCGCTGAGCAGGGAGCCCGATGTGGGGCTCGATCCCGGGTCTCCAGGATCATGACCTGAGCCGAAAGCAGTCGCTTAAACAACTGAGCCACCCAGGTGCCCCTTGCATGAATTTTTTAAAGGAGCCCTAGAAAATTAACACATCTTCCAGTGTACAAATTACAAGAAATTGAATTGTAGGCAACTGCTATGACCAGACATAGGTACACAGATCCTGCTTACTTTTCTGACAATGCAAATAGTCATGTCAAGACATTACATTCACATGTGATAGATTATAATATGGTCCCGAAAAACCTAATCCAATTAAAATATAATTGGCATTTTTCTAATAATAACCAGACATTGTGATTGTCACAGGGCTGCCAGATAAAATAAGGAACTCAGTTAAATTGAAATTTCAGATAAACAATACATAACATTTTAGTAAAGTATGTCTTAAATACTACATGAAATATACTTGACAAATTTTTATTAATCTTTTTTTATTAAATTAAGTTAACATGTAATATTGTAAAGTTTGAGGAGTTTGGTGTGTTACTATGATAAATTTATAAATTGTCACATGTCATTGTAATGATACCACATTACATAGCTATAGTACAACATTATTATCTGTATTCATTATACTATGGATTAGATGAGATGTATTTATACTAAAAATAATGTGTTGTTTATCTAAAATTTAAATTTAATGAGGCATCTTGTATTTTAATTTGCTATCTCTGGAACCCTATGATTGCAGCACAGAGATTGTACATATCACTCCAAATCATATAGCTAATAAAATGTTGAGCTTGACTTTGAAATTATGCGCATCAGACTCTTTAAAATCATGTGTTTCTAGTTTATCAGGCTGCTTAAGGAGACACAAAAAAACTTAGCAAGAGGCAGTAGCATTGCAAAAAGTCATCTACTTGTTCTGAAAAAAGGTTATAAAAATGAAAGAATGACAGCCAGTTTTGACTGCTGAGCCCAACTCCATCCCAATCATGTATGAAGAAAGATTCTGGAGATGAAAAGTTCAAACAACATCCCAGTGACGGCAGTGATGGGCAAGTGTTTTCCCATTCCACTATTCTGTGCCAGGGTAATACGGGACAGAGAGGACATAGGCATTTTGGTTTTGCTGGGTAGTAGGTGACAGCATCAATGTAATAAATGATAAGAGTACAATTTCTGCTAGTTCTAATAGTCATAAAAATATTGTTGCTGATAGTCACCTTTTTCTAAAAGCCACATGGCTCCCAAGTACTATGAATCTTAAATCTCAATAGTTCTTTTGAGCTCCCTTATCCATGATGCTATCAGACATCCCCCTGAAATGCCTTTCTTATTTTCCTTTCCTACTCCATTACCCCATCAATAATTCCAGTTCAGGCCCTCAAAACTACACCCCCACATTTCTGCAGCATTTCCTAGCTTGTTTTCCCCCTTCAAATGATCCATCTCCATTTTACTATTGTCGGGGATGGTGTGTGATCCCTGTCAGTCAAGAGAGACAAAGACAGAGGCAGCAAGAGAGTCTTTGAAGAGAGAGCAAGAGAGCTGGCAAACAGCAAGAGAGCCTGCAAAGAGAGACAGAAGCAAAGCGAGGAGAGAAGCAAGAAACAGAGACAGAAACAGAGAAGCAAAGAAAGCAGCAGAAAGAGAAGCAGAGAGTAAGAGAGACAGAAGAAGAGAGAGAAGTAGAGCAAAAAGGCCAAAGCCAGAGCTAGAGAGCTAGAGCTAGAAAGCCAATACTAAAAAGCCAGAGCATGAGCCTGAGCCTGCTTCATAGGTCTCTCCTGACTGACCTCAGGTCTGTCAGCTTGCATCAGATTTCCGTGTCCGTGTCATTATTTCGCCCGCCAGACATCCCGTGGTTTGGGACCCACATCTCTGCTGAGGCTGGTCCCTGGCGGTGACATACTATTTTCTATGTATAAATTCACAAGTGTAAAGTCACCCCATATGAGCTCTCCAATCACAGGCTTGACATATCTATCATTCACAGGTGGGTCTAAGATAAATTTTAATCAATCTGATACTTAACTCAGGTTATTTCCTTTGTTTAAGTATCTCGTCTCATATTTACTCAATAAAAACCTCATAGATGTTAAACCAAGTAAGTAAAACAGCGAAGCTGGATTGGAGTTTGCACTTTAAACACATTGGGATATTCTTCATTTCCACAAAATATTTTTTCCCATTTTTAGTAAGAATATGGCCCTCTTGTTCAACTTCAAAAACTCTTCTTTGTGGCCGAGACAACTGTAGAGAGTAATTTGCAACCATAGGAAAGACAGTGTGTGTGGACAGTGCCATCTTAAATGACACTGTGGAGACAGGGAACCATGGGAGGAGATGGTGCTCCCTCTGTCTACAGAGCAGGGGCTACTCAGAGTATGTCTGATGTTCTCTCATGATCACATTGACTTGATGCATTTTTTGACAAGACTGTCTGAGAAATGTGCCTTTCTCAGTGCATCATATCAGGAGGTCCATGATATCTGTCTCTCTCATTACGCATGGGTAAGGTGGTATCTCCCAAGTTTCGCCACTGTAAAGTCACCAATTTCCCCTTTGTAATGCATACGTATATTGCTAGGAAATCCTTGGAAATGATGCAAATATCCCATTTCTCATCATAATTTTGCACATATAATTTTAGAATCTATTGATGATTTTTGCCTGCAAAATATTATTGTGCTGTTTGTTCAAAGTTGATTTTCTATTTTTATTTTTCCTTCTACATTTGTTCATTGGATTCTACCATAAGGAAAAGCTATAGGTATAGCTCTCCCCCACTTACTTATTTAATCAGTTATTTACCTACCAGCATGAACCCATATTTATATTATTCAGTGGATTAGAATTCATTATTACCATCATTTATTTTGTTGCTGAAATGGTCCAAGTTTTGATTACTAGGAGCTCTTTAAAGTTGGCTTCTATGTTGTTTTGATACCATGCCATCAATTTCTTTATTACTTCCTTATTGTCTGGGACTACAAAATATTCCAGGCTCATCTTATACTTTCCCTGGCCCAGATCTGCAATCAACCATTTCTCCAAGAGTAACGCTTACTTTTCTTGGAAGAATTGTATTCAGAAACCAAAATCTGGGCCCAACAAGGGTCAATCGCTCCTCTGTCATTACACATTTGCAATTGTTTCTAGGCCCTCTCCGCACACAGATGTAGGCAACACGCACATGCACGTGCACATACACACATGCACATGCATGAACACACACATTTATCCATTTTAATTTCTGTCTGTATATGTATTAAAAACCGTTAGTTCATACTGATGCCTCTCTAAAACCAGAAGGCTCATTGCAGCTTTCCCTTGTCCTATTTTTGTAATTTCTTTCTCCAACAGTGGAAAAACTGGCTCTCATTATCTACAATATATTTACGTATTTGTTCAGTTCCAGTATACACATTAAGTGTGTACTTGATAGTCATGCTCTAGAGTACATCATGTATAGTGGGTTTTTTTTTTTGTCTTGAGTTTTATGGTGTATAATGCAAATTATTTAGATTAGTTAGATCACTTAGATTAGTTGTTTTAGTCCTCATCCCTCTAAGGTATGGTTATAGTTCCCATTAATTTTGGGTTCCTCCTACATTCTAATTGATATTTACTTATTTAAGTAGTTGGTTCTGAAATACTGTCATAATTAAAGGGTTAGAACCATACAAGTTTTACTCAGAGAAAAATCACTTTCTCCTCACCCTTTTTACCCCATGCCCATCACTCATTCTTGACACCTGTTCTCACCTATATTATGTATGCTATTAGTCATCAGTTTCTGGATTTTACTTCCAATATTTCTTTTTGAAATAAAGCTACAGATAATGCCGAACTTCTTATACTCCCTTCTTTCTTACATTCCATACTGTCAATAATCTTTTTTATTTTGCCTTGTCACTTAATAATATCCTGTGATTTCCTTCTTTTTTCCTTTTAAAGATTTATTTATTTATTTGAGGAGGGGGTTGCAGAGGGAGAGGGAGAGAGACCATCTCAAGCAGACTCCCTACTGAGTAAGGAGCTTGATGAGAGGCTCAATCCCAGGACACTGAGATCATGACCTGAGCCGAAATAAAGGGTCAGAGGCTCAATCACCTGAGCCACCTAGGCACCCCCTATAATTCTTTTCATATCAATTCCTAGAGACTTTCTTTGTTCTTTACTTTATAGCTGCATAATATTTCATCATGTGGATATACCACATTTTATTTAATCACCTCTCTATGTATACATATTTTATAATGACAAACAATGTTGTATTATATAATTATGTGCATATGTATTTAACATTGTTGGGAGGGCATATCTAGGACTAAGATTTTGATCTCCTGCTGCCTGATTTAATTCTATTTTAAATCAAATAATGCAACAGAATGTAATTAAGTATACACCTCAAACTAAAAAATGTAGTATGCATATACATAACAAAATAATATTGTGTTAATATCTTTATTTTCTTTTTCTAATCTAATTGTAACTGCTTTTGAGACAAGCAGTTCAATTCAATAAAAGTTTGTCCTCAGCTACTTAACCAGAGGGTTAATTTTGAAAATTCAATGTGTTAAAATTCTACATTTCCAATTACACCTTCATTTACTAGTTTTTACTCAAAACTTAAATCTATTAGTTGTAAAGTTTCTAGTCTTTAAAAATCCACTATTATGCTAAATTATTTTCTCCATTTTATTCTTGTCGAGATAAGAGATAGGATTATAAACTAAATTATAAAACTTAATTTACAATTAATTTATTTTAACTTATAATTTATACGATTTATATATAATTTATTAATTTATAATTTATAATTAATTATAAAGTTATAAATAATTTGGTTCCTTCCGCACCCAAAGTGTGGACATCAAATAGGGTGGGAGCAGACAAACAAGACTGCATGAGGTCAGGAGCACTTTCCAGGTTGTCTGACACTTGTTAGAGGCTTCGGGGCTTCCTAAAACTTCCTTCTTGGAGGAGTTACACTCAAAGTCAGCTTCCTTTGGAATTGGAATTGTGGGTCCTGAGGACCCTCAGGTCTCCCCATCCTGAATAGCTAGTATTCTGAACTGTGAACAGGCTGCTCCATTGTCTGCCTAGGGTCCATCTCCAGGGCTGCCTCTAATGTGGGTTCGAGGAATCCCTAATGTAGCCCAGGCTAGTTCACCAGGAGACTGTCTGGAAATTTGGAATCCAGAAACTAGAGAGTATTTTCCTTGTCTCTTCTTCCATCATGGCCTACAAAGATCTATCATGAGACTATGGCCAGGTCCAACCAAGCCTCAGAAAATCACTGGTGGGAATCTCCAAAGTTTTGTCCCAGATTCTACAATTTCAGCAGATTTAACTGTGTAAATTTCAGGTCTGCCAAACGGTTTACTTTTTTTTTTTTTTTTAAAGATTTTATTTATTTGACAGAGAGAAACACAGCCAGAGAGGGCACACAAGCAGGGGGAATGAGAGAGGGAGAAGCAGGCTTCCCACCAAGCAGGGAGCCTGATGTGGGACTCGATCCCGGGTCTCCGGGATCATGACCTGAGCCAAAGGCAGTGGCCCAACCAACTGAGCCACCCAGGCACCCCCAAACGGTTTACTTCTGATAGGGCTCCAAGTATGTGTCTCACTTACTAACCAATTATGTCACTGATAATATGTAAGGCAGAGTCTAATATGTCAACAGTTTGGTAGAGACCATACTGTTTGGGTCAGGATCAGTTCAGAGTTTTTGAATTTGCATCATAACCTCTTCCTCCATGGTCTCAGGAGTCAAATAAAGCTTCAAAACTTATTGTTGAACCCAACCTTCTAAAATTTATAGTATTAAAGTTGATTTTTTTTACTTAAGCAACCATAAGGAAAACAAAATTTGTCAAAAACCTGTAGAATAAATTTCCAGATGATATTGTTCTTATGTTCTTACCTCCTCGATCTCGGGCAGCTAAACTTTGACCCCTTCTTAATGTAATGTCCAGTTGGTACATTCCGGGATCAGCCAGGGGGACATCTGTGTTATTGGTTCCAGCAGTATTTATTTTCTGAAAAATAAGAAATATTGTAAAGTATTAAATTTATTATCACTTTCTTATTTCCTCCAGTGGGGGGCCATATCTAGCTTCTCTCAAATTGGAAGCATTAGTTAATAAAATGAATCATCTTATACATTCCCATGCCATAATCACCCAGTTATCTGAAGGTTTTTAAATTCATTGAATTCTTTAGACTCAAATAAAAACATGGCACTTATAGAAATTCTTGTTTTAACTCAGATTTGAGATAACAGTTACAGTATGAAAAGCATTCCCCATGGATAGCCCCACATAATTCAACTAAGGAAGACTAAATAGAAATAGTGTCTGAAATAAAAATATGATCAGTGACGAATGGTTGGAGAATAAAGGTATGCAAGAGCAGTTGATTTCCATACAAGTGAGCTGAAAATTAAAGTGATTTATTCAGGTAACTGTTTTGACTCATTTATTTAAGCAAAAGGGTCACACTGATGGATTATACACTTCTATTTCAGTCACAGCATAAAATATGATGTAATTATACAGAAATAAATGTATCCAGCATTTCGACAGTATTTGGAAGAAATAAATCCTCAGTGGGGCTAAATTTCTAGTGCTGCTTTCTGTAGAATGAAAGTGTACAAGCTATTTCTAGAACTAAAATTTTTTGCAAGGCTGTCCCTATAAAATATCTTTAGTAACAACATACTATTAATTTACAAGCATTGAGTCAAATAAACATGTGCAAGGAGAATAGCTATATTAAAACAACACAAAAGAAACAGTAAAAATTGTATAGGTCATATGTTATACTTGATGCCACTTTGACTACAACAGGAAAACTGACTTCTTTACACATCTGAAATGATTTTAAATTCCTATAATTTGTCTTCCAATCTAAAAAGAAATATTCTTTTATTTTGGAATACTAGGCATGGATAGAGTAAAAATGGAGATGCCAGTCCAGCTCTTCTAGTTCTATAGTTCATATGAAATACAATTATAAAGCAGGTTTTTTTCCCCCATGTTTCAAGACCAAGTAAGAAGCTTTCCTATAGGAGCAATTATCATTTAAAATAAGAAGCAGCATGACTTTAACAGATAACCCAAACTCCTCATCTTTCCTCTGGTAACAATAAAAAAGATTGCATTTCTTCTCATGGTACCCCTGTTCCTATGTCTGAAAGCACGGTTCCCACAGTGGCTCAGGCTAGCGATCAATGAGCTCTCCCTGACTTCCCCATTTCCCTCTCCATCACAGGCAAAAAGTTGCCAAAGCCCGTCCATTCCATATCCACCACCATTTTATCTCCCAAGTCTCTTTTTCTTTTAAGTCCTATTACCCCTAATTTGGATCTGGCCTTCAGACAACAGAGGAACAAAGGGGACATGATTGTCTTGCTCTTCCCTCAAAGATCTCAAATATCGGCTTGCCCCACCTCCCTGCTGTTACCAAGTCTAATGGTTTAGGGTATATCCTTCCACGCTTTTGAAGGGCTTGTACAAACACAGATACATATAGGTTTATTTTTCCTTGATTGGGTTTTCAGTTTTTGTCCTTTAAAAAGATAGTATTGTATTTTGCCTATTATTTCACAAATTAACTGAAAAATGTCATGGGCTCTTTGTTAATCAATATATGTGGATCTATCTAGTTTTTTTTTTTTCAAGGTACCTCATTTTCAAGGTACTCCCATTTCCACAGATGGGAGTACCATCATTTCTTTAATTATTTCTCTACTGATGAACATGAGAGCTGGTTTAGGTACTTGCCACTACAAAGACATGTGCTTTTATTTCACCGATAGGATGAATTTTTGCAAAAAACTTTATATAGTTCACACTACTATTGGAAGTATAAAAGACACATATTTCCCATATCCTAGTTAAAACTGGATGCTAATAATTTTCAAGTTTGGAGGGCAAAAAATCTTGTCTCCCTTTCACATACATTTCTGGAACTATGGTAGGTGCCTTGTAACTAGTGTAAAAGGCAAGAGTGGCAGGTGTTCACTACACCGCAGAGAAGATGCCAACTTGGAAAGATAGGAGGCCAATTGAGGTCTTCTAAGCAACTCTTTGAAAAACAGTGTGAGGGGCGCCTGGGACAAATGAGGGCGCCTGGGTGGCTCAGTGGGTTAAAGCCTCTGCCTTCGGTTCAGGTCATGATCTCAGGGTCCTGGGATGGAGGCCAGCATCAGGCTCTCTGCTTGGCGAGGAGACTGCTTCCTCCTCTTTCTCTGCCTATTTGTGATCTCTGTCTGTCAAATAAATCAATAAAATCTTAAAAAAAAAAAAGCCAGCTTGAATATGAGTCTAATCAATAAGCATGTGTTAAGCTCCAAGTATGTTCCAAGCCTTCATTAAGTTCTTGTATGTACATTATTTCAAAATAAACAAGCCCATTAACAAATACTTACTGTAGATAGATTTACCATTTTTTAAGAAATTGAATAAAATCTACAGGGAAGGAGATGTTTTCTACCCACTCTGCATCCTCCTCTAGTATTCTGATCAGTGTTTTAAAAGCAGAAAAGTTTACTTAGATGGCCACATATTTTGTAGTTTTCATTGTTCTATGCAGTGCCTCTTGAAGTTTAGAGTTAATAATTTGTAGGTTACCTGGTATAATATTTTAAAATGTATATTATACTACATGAGCAAGGAAGGAATTTGCAAAGGTAATTTTAACTATATTAGGTTTTTCAGTTTCATTGTTTCAGAATTTAACACTCGGTTAAGAGTTAACTTCACTGAACTTATATTTACTGGCTTTTTAAAGCCTAAAAAATATGTGTGTGTGTGTGTGTGTGTGTTTTCTTTATCCATTCATCCAATGACAAACATTTTAGGTTATTTAGGTTATTTCTGTATCCTGGCTATTGTGAACTATGCTGTAATGAACTAGGGAGTGTAGATGTCTCTCCAAGATACCGCTTTCATTTCCTTTCAACAAATACCTGCCCTCCTGGTCTTGTTCTCCATGCCTTCCTTCCTAGTCTTCAGGGGTCATTTCATTAGCACTTATATCTTTGTTGTCCAGTATCACATTCTATCTCAAATGTCGTATTTGCCATTTGATGTTGTAAACTTTTAAAATCAGGGAATAGAGCATGAAATAATCAAATTGAACACAAATTGTGACAGAGGCAATGAAAATAGAGAGATGTCTTTAAGGACACATGATCTAGCTGAGTAGACACAGACATGGGGGTAAATGACAAACTTGTGTTTCAGGGACGGTTTGTTTCCTCTCTATTTCTGTGTCCAGGGATGGCATCTGATCTGTTTGACACCTTCTGTCACGAGGAACTTAAATATACCCATAGAATCTCTTTCTATATAGAGCCATAGGCTGCCATTACCAATTAGTCAGAATTGGCACTTATAATGAAACCCTGTCCAGTCAAGATCTATAACTAAAGACAAACTGCCACAGTGGAGTTATTAAGTCACTGGGAGAGCAGGGAAGAAAAACCAGTTATTATGTGAGAAGAATCTCTCTGAGAGGTGAACTCAGAGAGAGGTTAAGGGAGCAGGGTGTGAAAATATGGGTAGGACTTTGACAAGTGAAGATTTAGAAGAAGAGAGGTTGGAAAAATCAGCAAGAGCCCAATGGTGAGTAGTCACCAGAGGGGACATCACTGGATAGTGTGAGAAATGAGGTAGAAAGGAAAACTCACGTGCAGTCCCACCAGGCTGAGGAGAGTTTCAATCCATGAACAACACAAAACCATCTTAGGTTTTGAAGAGAGAAGCAGTATAACCAGGCCTTGTTTAACAAATATTTATTGTCTATCTGTTCTGGCATAAGTGCTTAGATTTCAGACATAAACAAAACCAGGAGTTTTGTTTCCATAGGATAAAAGACAGAAGGGAAATCCTGTGGATATATAAGTTATTTAAAAGGTTTTATACAAGTCGAGTTTAAGTCACAAGGATCTGATGTGGTCACTGGTAATGGAAATAAAAAGTGAATTTGAAAGATACTGAGGAGATTCAATCAACTAAATTTGTCAAGTGACAAGATGTGGGAGATAGAGACATGGATGGATGAGTCATACAGAAGGTCTGAGCTGAGACCCAGGGAGAATGGTGGTGCCAGCAGTGTGAGAGGAGAAGCAAGCTCCAAGTCACCACAATGGAAACTTCCAAGGACACCTCCAACTCTCTAAAAGAAGAATGTCGAGAACTTAAGAAGATCTAGAGAGTCATCTCTCCTCAGGCTTAGTGAAGTGGTTCCAAGAAGCTAACTGGTAGGCTAAGTACAGAAAGATACTAGAAATGTAATTTTTTATTATAAAGTATCTTTCTAAAACTGTTTATCGAGTCCCCAAATGTTAACATATATTAGGAAAGATAATTTTTAAAGTGCTAAGTATATATACACAGCTTTAAAACAAACAGCCATTTTAAACACTTTTATTTTCAAATTTAACATTTATTTAGTAACTATAATGGGAACTTCAAATTGATCTTTCTCCTCCCTAAACTGTCATGCTCCACACTTAGTTGCTTTGTTTAAACTACTTTACTGAGGTATGATGATGTGTAAAAACATACATACTTAATATGCACTTTGATGAGTCTGGGGATAAGTATACATCTGTGTAACCATCACCGCCATCAAGGCCACCAACATACCCAGCACCTCCCAAAGTCTTCTTCCACCTCCTTTATTCTTATTATCATTTTTTGTTTGTGGTAAGAATACTTAGTAAGAGATCAATGCTCTTAGAGAATTTTAAATACACGATATAAGACTGTTAACCAAAGGCATTATGGTACACAGCAGCTCCCCAGAATTTATTCATCTTGTGTAACTGAAACTTTGCACCTCCTCATTTCCCCCTCTCCCTTGACCTTGGCAATCACCATTCTCTGCTTCTATAAGTTTGGCTAATTTAGATTCTACATGTAAGTGATATCATATAGTATTTGTCTTTCTATGTTTGGCTTATTTCACTTAGCATAATGTTCTGCAGGGCTATTCATGTTGTCACAAATGAAAGATGTTCCTTCTTTTTTTTTTTTTAAGATGGAATGTTGTTCTACTATATACATACAATAAATTTCCTTTATCCATTCATCCATCGAAGGCCATTTAGGTTGTTTCCATATCTTGGCTATCATGAATACTATAATAAACATGGGGATGCAGGTATCTCTTCACAATCTTGACTGAAATTCCTTTGCACAAATCTCCAGAAGTGCGACTGCTGGGTCAAATGGACCACAGAAGACCCCCAAGTCACCAACACAATCTTGAGAAAGGACAAATCTGGAGGCATGACACTTCCTGATTTCAAACTATACTATAAAACTACACTGATCAAAACAGCATGGTACTGGCATAAAAACAGATTCTTAAACCAGTAGAATAAAATAAAAGGCCCAGAAAGAAACCCATATACCAGAGAAGAAACACAAAGTCAACTAATGTTCCGTAAAGGCACCAAGAGCGCAAAGTGGGGCAAGGATAGCTTCTTTAGTACATAGTGTTATTAAAACTGGATATCCACATGCAAAAAAATGAAATGAACCTTTATCTTACACCATATGTGAAAATCAGCTCAAAATGGATTAAAGACTTAATTTTAAGACCTGAAGTTTTAAAACTCCAAGGAAGAAAGCATGGGAAAAAGGTCCTCAGTACTGGTCTTGGCAATGAATTTTGGGATATGACACCAAAAGCACAGGCAACAAAAGCAGAAATAGACCAGTGGGACTACATAAAATCAAAAAGCTTTTGCAGAGCAAAAGAAGTAATCAGTAAAACAAAGACAACCTATGGAATGGGAAAAATATTTATAAACTATATATCCGGTAAGGGATTAATATCCAGAGTATATGAGGAACTCATGCAACTCAATAGCCAAAAAATACACAAACTGATTAAAAATTACGCAAAGACCTGAACAGACATTTCTCCAAAGAAGACATACAAATGAGCAACAAATATATGAAAAAGTGCTCAACATCACTACCAGAAAGAGCTAATCAAAACCATAATGAAATTTCACATCATGTCTTTTAGGATGGCTATTATTAAAAAAAAGAAATAAAAGATAAAAAATGCCGGTAAGAATATGGAGAAGAGGGAATCCTGTACCCCTGCAATGGGAATGTAAAATAAATGTCTAGCTCAAAGTCTCAAATTCTGGGTTCTAACTGCAGAGGACTGGGGAAGTGTCTCTGACAACACTCAAAGTTTTGGGACTGAGGAAACCAAAAAGCAGATGCCATTTTTGAAGCTGTCAATTTTGAGTAAAAGTCAGAACTTCATCAGGTCACTTATGGGAAAGTAAGAAAAAGAATGTGGAAGAAAGGGATTCTGAGATTTGAAAGGAAGTATTTGGAAGTATTATGTTCAGAGCACCCACATCTTCTACTTCACCCAGCCACTGTTTTTGCAGAAGCGTTTCCTCCACGTTCCTGGCTTGCTTGAAGCAGGGCAGTCACCTTCAGTGATGATGTCAAATTTACCAACACTTCTTTCCCTCATTTAAACAGATTATTGGTTTTCAACCTTGAGGGCTTTGGCTGGGCACCAGGAACCCCGGGTAGAAGCCAGGTGGCAGTATTTTCTTTAACAGGTCCTCAGATGATTTCAATATGCAGCCTAGCCTGGTCCATTGTGCAAAAGCAAGCCTTTGAGAGGCTTATATACAAAGAATTTCCAGACCTTTAAAATGTATATCATGAAACACTTAAGAAATACGTGGGGAGTAATCAATCTAAAGGTCCGTGTTACTTCGAGCTCTGCTGCTTAGGGGGCCTTTTTACACAGGTAAAGAAAGCTTTTACCAGAAGATAAAAATGGTGCTGATGGAATGAAAGTTGAGAGTGCCACCTTCTTTTTTTGAGATTGTCATTATAGACCAAAAAGTGGGGTTACTCTGTTAGCTGGGTGGTTGATCACTATCATCAACAGGAAGTGGAGTTATTGTAGCAGTCTACATAGAGGGAGGGAGAAGGTCTGCATTCTAGATTTTCTTGAATTCTCCTAGAACTGCCATGAACAGTGGACTGCAGATTTGGCTGTTTTTCATGATGTGGTTCATACACTCAGACCATGTTCAGTGAAGCTCTAACTTTGTCTCTCAACAAAATCTGCTCAAACTTAGAATTTCATAAAAGCTTTCACATTTTTAACCTTGCAAATTTAATAACCCTGTCAAGGATATCAAGCGGCATCATTGAGGATTTCTACTTAGTCATTAGCAATTTATACTTAGTCATCTCTGCTAATTTCTATGACACTGAAGAAATTTGCACTGTGGAAATCTCCATCATATGGAAATCAAAAAATTTTTAAACTGAATTCTCAAACAGAACTCAAAAGCCACTGAGGTATTCTCAGTTCAGTGAACCTCCCTGATTCACTTACCATGGCAACATTACGATTAGTTGGAGGTCAACTGAGTAAATGTCTTTAGAAACTGAAACCACACAGAATCGGGAAAATCCATGGCGACCAATGGGTATGCCCCACTAGGTATGTTAGTCACAAGGTATGTCTGACTCTTCCAAAGCCTGCCCTGAAAGAGTGGCCTATGCTTGATGTGAACTTAACTTCTTTGCCTCTGTTCCTACCTGATTAGACCTGGAGCTGGTTCTCTGAGCTAAGGGCAGACAGTATGAGGCTAGTCATGATAAGTTGTTATTAACATAGGTGTTAGGCAAAAATTGTTTGTATCAAATTCAAAGAGAAGAGAAAATTAGAAGTGGTTGCTAAAGCTAAAGGGTCATGACAGAGAGACTGGAGAGGCCATGATGGTCCATGTATAGTTCCAAACCAAGAAAAGGGTTAGCAGAATATGGGGTGGAAAAAATACATACAGTAGAGAGTAGAATGCCACCTTGTAGCAGGCTGTATAAGGAGACACGAACCAAAGTCAAGTATGACAATGGCTGGGCAGGAGAGTGATGTGATGTGATGCACTACATGATGTGATGAGCACTGGGTGTTATACGTAACTGATAAAATTTTGAATAATACACCTGAAACTAATGATGTACTCTATGTTGGCTAATTGAATTTGAATAAAAAAATTTTTTGAAAAAAGGAGAGGAAGTATCTACAAGTTACTACTGTTAAAGCCCTGGAGTGGCTCAGGGACTTGAAGGCCAGCTGCTCTGGGCTCAGTGCTCTCGGATGGCTACGGTTTCTGATCCTTTTCTTACCTTCCCTGGCTTTGTATGAGACATGTGAAGGAAGCCCTTAACTCTTACAGCACAAAAGATAAAGAAAAGAAAAGAAAAGAGAAACAAGAATGAGCAAAAGAAGCACAGAAATAAGAAGGCAGCCAGGTAGCATGGGAAATCCACAAGCACTCAGAATGCAGTAACACAGAAGAAAGTAAGCTGCACACAGAGGCTGCAGATAGACAGACATTGCCCCATGCCTCGACTTCCTCCTTCCCTGTACTGTACAGTGTTCACTAATGTTCACATACAGATGCCCCTGAGATTTTAGCTACCCAGCCACAGGTCAAATAAGGTCAAGGCTCTGCAATTACAAAGTGAGGATAACGTCATGGTTTTATTAATGTTTGCAGTAAGAACTGGGAGGAAAGTGTTATGGTTAGGGTAATCATATAATTTATCATTCAAACCGAGAGTCAAAGGGAGTACTCTTAATAATTACAGGCAAAACCAGGCATTAACAAAACTGTCTCAGAGAAAGAAAGGTGCATGTTATAGTAGTTAACAAGTTAGCCACAAATTAACTAGTAAGATACACCAAGCTTCTTTCTGCTGATCATCTGGTCACCTCAAAGCATTATGACAGTTGGTTTTAGAACTGAACTGCAACCTTAGGTTGAATTCTGGGATTTTGATTTTGCAACAGTCCAAATGAAATGAAATGGGCCTATAAATACTCAGGCCCACTAAATGGCAATATTTAACCACTGCTGAAAACAGTACAAAATTCAGTACTCCAGAATGTCTTTTCTGGGACTCCCACAACACTGCTTACTCACCCTTGACTTGTCTGCTAAACTGACTTTTGTGGAGCATCACTTCATTACTGCAGATAACTTTTTCCACCCACACATACAGCATATAAAATAACTTCAGCCAAAGGAAAGCAAATGAAATTCTCTTTTCTTAATCTTCACATATGTGGACCACTCCTTTTTGGAATCAGACCTTGGAACCAGCTTTCCTGCTAACCAGATGCAAACTTTGATGATGAAGGGCATTTGCGTTATTTAACTTGAACCCCAGATACTTATCCCCTCTGAACCTTTGTTTTCTCTTTAACATGGAGCAATATATACCTTACAAAGGGCTGTTTCGATGGTGGGATAAAATATGTAAAAGTGCTTTCTTAACTGTAAGAAATTATTTAACTCTAGTTATTTGGGGGCAGGAGGTGAGGAGAGCTATTCTAAAATGGAGGGAAGATTACAGGAGTCAAAACACAAAGACCTGTACACAAGGCCTAAGTACACTATTAACTCTGCTCTGAGGCAGAGGAAAAATTTATGGACCTCTAGGGACCTCATTTTCTTCTTTAAAAAAGCAGCATGTGAAAATTAAAAGAAATAATGCAATTTACAGTGTTTGCCAAGAATCAAGTGATTTACAAAAGCAAAGGTTCTTCTGCCTTTTAAAAATTATAATATATATTGGGTTTATACCACTGCTAGTGTTCATTGATGGCTAATCAGAGATTGCAAAGTATGTCATGCTTAGGGCTCCTGGGTGGCTCAGTTGGTTAAGTATCTGCCCTTGGCTTAGGTCATGATCCCAGGGTCTTGGGATCAAGGTCTGTGTTGGGCTCCCCTCTCAGCACAGAGTCTGCTTCTCTCTTGCCCCCACCCCCACTTGTGTTTTCTCTCTCTAATAAATAAATAAAATCTTAAAAATAAAACAAAAAAGCAAGTACATTATGCTTAGGGTGGCTCTTGTGCTTTCAGTGCTATTATATTACTGGATGACTGTTCTCTTTATTATTTCACCAAGTATTTGCTAGACCTGAGAGCATGATATTGTGTTAACTCTTGCAAACTTCCATCTTTTGGTGAGTTCCCCAGCACACTCTTTCTTCCTCAAAGAAAATCAAGCTGCATTAAGGAGCTATGAGCAAAGAAACCACTTCCAAGAAGAAAGAGTTGTCAGAAAATGGTATCATGTACAATAAACGATTTGTTTATTGATTTTTATCTTCCTTTCCATGAACACTTTTGCCAATAAGTGTTTTAATAAATTAGACCAGCTCTATGATTTCTAAAATTTGAGCAATATGTGCAAGGAAAACATTTTGTTTTGGAGGATTTGAATTTCTGAGATTCCAACAAACCGAGACAGAAGCTTGTGTAACAGATGTTATGCTTGATGCTAAACATTTGGGAAAATACTTGTAGTGTTTCTATGTGCTCATACCTATGAAACTGGCAGTGCAGGATCCATAGCCACATAGCTTTTATGATGAACAAAGCTTCGTATAGACTTAACAGCATATCTCTACTTCTTTTGGGACAATCCTACAGCTTTTACTTTTTTTCAGTGGAGCACAAACATTTTTTATTTGGGTTTCATTTTGAGAATTCTATCATTTTACTCAAAGTTAACTCCAGAAAACAACAAATAACCAGAGTAATATTTTAGTGTTTCTATCAGGTACCAATTTTGTGGGAATAGCCTATTTATCCTTATCATAGAATTATACAGGAATCTTCCCAAAGAATAACAAAGGGCTCTAGACAACGTAAACTCTTCTTTTCTTAATTTCAACACTTGGTTTTCTTGGCATAAAAGCATGGAGATGGTAGTTTTCCTGAATGGGAAATTAACAAATTTAGCAGTTGCTCTCCAACCGCACACTCCCCCAAACACCCAAAGTTGATCTCATCCTCATTCAGCATTTCTCTCCCTCACTCATCCCCTCACTCCCCCTCTCCTTTCCTCCCTCACCTACTATTTTTTAATCCCCCACTGGATCCCCAGCACAGAATTAATGCTATGGAGAACATCGATGTTTGATTATAGTCTTTGTTTTCCAAGGTTACCATCAAAATAGTTCTGCATGTAAAGTTTACATGCCACCATGGAAAACAAGACACGGTGTTTAATGGCAATGAATGAGAAGTCCTCTCCTCCTCCAATCTACTTCTCCTTTTTGCTCTGGATGTGGGTTTGAGACATCATTATGGAATGCCTAACCAGCTAAGCTCGAAAACCTATACCTATTACTCCTGGACTCCCAGGGGGCAACTACGAAATCCTACTCATGACCTCTTAAAAATGATTCTTTGGTCAACTTTTCCACCACTCCAGTCTATTCTCATCTACTTCACAGGCCAACCTCCAGAACTTCCTGCCTGCTCTCAGACTCCGCTTTCTTCTGTTCTTTCTTCATTTAAAATGATTCTTATGGAGTATTTTTAATCATATGGGCAAATGCTTAGGAAAGAGTGGTGAGGTGGGAAGATGACAAAAAACGTGCACACAGAATGATATTAATTAGGTTAAATATATCCATGCATTGAAAAAGATACAGGAAGGAAAAATGACATGTTAATCGGGGTTATTCCTGTGGAAAACAAGATGAAAAGCAATTTTACCTTCTTCCTGTTTTTCAAAGTTTTCAAATTTTTCTAGAAATGTATAGTATTATTCTAATAATTCAAAGACAAAAATAATCTGATTTCTGCTCTTTCCACCCTTTGATAACAGTATCAAGGATACTATGGAATGAAATTCTATAAATTTGCTTTGATTCAATAAATGCCTTTATATGAGGTAAAGCACATCCATGTGCCACTCCCATTTATATTTAAGATGAAACTTTGTATATTTTATCACTTTTAAACAATCTCATGGCTGCCGGTGCACCAGTGCAGTTGAAGCCGGATCTCCTAAGCTCAGCTGCGCAAATAGCAAGGTATTTCTCACAGGTAAGACCAAAGCACAAATATGGAACTGCAGTGGAGTCTGGCACAAAGGGGCCCTCTGTGAATACTGTGATTTTACTTCATTACTTTCCATCTTTGCAAACCGTGGCAGAAGAAATTACCAAGAGCTTTCAAGCAACAAAATAAATAACAGAATACCAGAGTAACACAGAGTATAAAATAAATATCCATGATTCCGTACCAATATAAATAAATGATTTGAATAAATAATTGAATAAAGAAATAAATGGGGAGGGGCACTTGTATGGCTCAGTCAGTTAAGCGTCTGCCTTTGGCTTAGGTCATGATCCCCAGGTCCCCAAATCAAGTCCTGAGGCCAGCTCCCTGCTCAGCAGGGATTCTCCTTCTCCCTCTTCCTTCTGCCCCCCCCCCCCCAACTTGTGCTGGCACGTTCTCTCTCTCTCTTAAATAAATAAATAAATGAATAAATAAATAAATAAATAAAATCTTCTAGAAAAGAAAGAAATGGGGAGAACAGACAAATCTGTGGTGCAAAAGAATTCAAGATAATTTATGTAGATACTGCTCCTCAAGGAGTTTGAGCATAACATCCCAGCTCTTAAATGTGGGCTGCATAGTGCGGCTTCCAAAGAGAAGAAGAGGGAGAAACCTGACAAATACTACCTCAATCAGAGGATCAAGATTAAAATTAATGCAGAGGAGTCATGCTGATAACATGTTCCCTTTGTAGTCTGTGATGACAATGGCACATTACCTCCGTGGTCTTCTTCCCAAAACACACAACCTCTGCCTAACCATAAGGAAGACACCAGAAAAACCCAAATTGAAGGATATTCTAAAAGCCATCTGACCAGTCTGACTCAAAACTATCAAGGTCATCAAAAACTGGGAAAGCCTAAAAAATAGTCACAGCCTAAGGAGACATGAAAACATTATAAGTGAAAGGTGGTATCCTAGATTAGATCTTTGAACAGAAAATGGATCTTCAGTGAAAACTAAGGGTCTGAATAATGTATGGACTTAAATTAATATCGATGTATCAAAACTGGTTCATCTACTCGGACAAATGTTTCATGCTCCGTAAAGTAATATGTAAGCAGCAGGGGAAATTGGGTGTGGGATATATGGAAATCACCTGTTCTAGCTTCATAACTTTTCTGCACATCTACAAATATTCTAAAGCGAAAGGTTTTTAAAAATTTTTTATATAGCTGGGGCACCTAGGTGGCTCAGTTGGTTAAGCAACTGCCTTTGGCCCAGGTCATGATCCCGTAGTCCTCAGAAACAAACCCCGCATCAGGCTCCCTGCTCGGCAGGAAGCCTGCTTCTCCCTCTCTCACTTCCCCTGCTTGTGTTCCCTGTCTAGCTGTGTTTCTCTTTGTCAAATAAATAAATAAAATCTTAAAAAAATTTTTTTATATAGCTAACTCTTTTCTGTAAATAACCTAGTCTTTGGTAGGGAGAACTATTCTAATTTGGTTTTTGCTTAGTAAGTATAATGATATACCTCACAGAAGGCATGTCAGTGATAAATTAACCTAACCTGCCTCACCATCCCCTTTCCTTCACACATTTCACAGACTAGAAAGCAGAATGATGGTGTAAAGCATATAGTTATATATTAATTATGCTTAATCCAAGTAATTTTGTAGTGTGACTACCATTTCAGCTGCAGGTAACAGAGAAGGATGGTGACAGTGACCACACATTAGGTTAGAAGTCAACAAGACTTGGGCTTTCTTTCCTAGCCCTCCATAAAATAAGCTTTACTATCTCAGGCAAACAACCACCCTCTTTGACACTCAATTCCTCACCTGTAGAAAGAAGAGGTTCATCTACATGACTTTCAAATTTTCTGCTCACTTGATCAAAGGGAAAGAAAGGAGATTCTAGTTAAGGCCTTTTTTCTTTCAAGTTTTGCTCCATCATCCAATAGCTTAGATTCTCACCTTAGAAAATTAGAACAAAAATAGCACCTACCTAAAACAGTTGTTGTAAAAATTAAATAAAATAATCTCTGTGAAGCAGTATCCTGTGCTAAAAAAGTAATATTTAGACCCTGCCTTTGTACTCTTCAGAAGACAGTCTGATTACAGATAAGAACATAAACTAAATTGTATGAAAGATAGATTAATATCTAGTTGAGACTTTAAGACACTTTCACAAAGGAAACATTTTAAAGGAGAAAGTTCTGGACAGTTGTAGGAAGTAATTTGTCAGGGATAAATATGGACATTTATCAATTTTCACAGATCTTCAGAATCCTTCATCCATGAATAGAAATGCTCTCATCTGAGCACAATTTTGGGGGAAAAGTACATTTGCAATTATTGTTACAGTGGGTAAGAGGGCTATGAGCAGAGGTATGAATAATAAGAAGGACAAGAAACCAAATATACATTTCTATTTCCTTTTGCAATATGCTTTTACACCTGTTTGTGAGATTTCAAATTCTCAAATGTTACCACAGGAGGGTTAATTTTATATATGTGGCACATAGACTGCCCTAGGGAAAGGTATTTTATGAGGATTTTCCATACATAAATAAAATATATTGGACTAATAAATGTTAAAGCAGGATCTGCTATAAATAAATAGTAGATACTAGAAATTATCAAGAGTTGACTATAGCAGTGAAGTAAATACAATGAAAATAAATGCTTAGTTTAAATTGGTCAATTAACTGGTATTCTTTAAGTGTTCCAAAGACATTAGTAGAACAAAGTAAATAATAGCTTAAGTGTTCTCAGCACTAATTGCAAAAAAGACAGCTTCTAAACTGCCAAAACTTTAGTGATATCATATATGAGTAGATAATGATGTGGGTGTCTCTCTGAATTTTTAAAAAGTTCCTCACAGCTTAGCATTAAATGGAAAATCCAGAATGGTCAAATGTTGCTCAGTGATAAGTATTCCATGTAGGGAAGCTTTGATTTATTACAGAAATATATACTATTCAACTTGGCAAGCAGTTTGTGTGTTTGTGTGTGTGTGTGTGTGTGTGTGTGCATGCGCACATGCATTTTTTCCTGAAATCACTCTGCTTCTAATAGAAACTTTTAACAAGTTTTTTCTTATTTGTTTGTTTGTTTGTTTTTGCATACGTATTCCCTGAGCCCACCTAGGGGCATAGGTAACTTCCTGCCTGGGCAAAAGGGCACCACCCTTTCTGTAGTGGCTGGACAACAGTGATCACAATGCTTCATGTACTGATTACCTTCCAAGCAGGGGTTTCCACTTTTCTCCTTCTAATAGTTCTCAATTTCATCTTGGTAATCACTGTGGTTTTAGGAAACTAACTTGCTTATCAAGGGTGGAGAACGTCATAAAAATTAGGCCCATCCAATACCCTAACTAAATGACTGGTTCATAGTTAGGAAAGTGACTGAAGCTCTTCCAATCAGGGTAGGTCTTTGATCTTGGTTGAGAATGCTGGCATAGGCTTAATCCTTCCTCTGGGATGAGAATGAGGAAACAGGTAGCTGGCTGTGAGAGCGTTGGCAGCCATGTTGGGTTTATGAGGGGAATTGGCCCAGGATAAAGCTAATAATGGGGAAGGCTAGGTGGATAGACAGAAATACACTAAATTCTCATGAGTTGATTAAACCACTGAGTTAAACTCTAGATTTTCTAGTTATATGAGCTAATAAACTCCCTTTATAATTGTAGTCTATTTGAGTAGTGCTTTTTGTTACTTGCAACCCAAAGTATTTCAACTGATGACATAGCTAACACTGATGAAGTACAAACATTGTCTCATTTATTGTCCACAAAAACCTAAGGAATAATTACTCTTATTATCCTAGTAATACAGCACAGAAAATGAGGATTAGAAAGGATGAATTACATGCTTCTCCTAGAAAATGCGAGAAGTAGGATTCAAACCTGTCCAATACCAAAAGCCCATGCTCTCAGCCACTACAAAAATGTTCCCTCCAGATTAAAAAAAATTCAGAAAGTGAACAAGATATCTGAAACTACATGGCAATTTTAACTGCTCAGACCCTAATTATGTAAATTTTCTTAACTAAAAGTTCACATCAAAATGAAAGGGTGGGATGTGGTTAAAGAACAAGTACTTTAAACTTCTAATATCCAGGGTTTCTAAATCACAGACTCACAATTTTTCTTATGGAAAAGATATTTTTCTCTGCCTTCTATTACCTTGAGCAATATGTAGGGCATTTGTTTGTTAGTCTCTAATCAAACCTCTTTGGTGTCTTAACTAGACAAAATAGCTGGATACTAGTATTTCAGGAGAAAGTCCTTATTCAGTGCATATACAACTCAGGCGTTTATAATTAGTAAAGAGAATACAATCACACATACTACCTTTATACCAGTTCATGTAGTATAGAAATCATATATAACCTTCTCTATCCAGAAGGTACAGAAAAAAATCTTCCCCAAAGAAGTAGTGTAATTATAAATTTATTTTTAGATTCCAAAGATGAAAACACAGCACTTCATCTTGCAGAAAAAATGTTGTTCATTATTTTTTTAATCTCCTAAATCTCCATGCCTTCAGCTGAATCTGTCCCATTTGTCATAGTTGAAAAGGCTACCTGTGGGCACAGCGTCTCACTTCCCACAGGAGGGCCACTTCCAATTGCGGGGGTCTGAAGACCTGAGGTATTAGCGAGGGTTCGGAATCTCATCGCCTCATCAACTGAGATATCAGACCAGCTGCTTTTGTTGGTTCACTGCAGTACTTTGAAAAGTACCCAGTTATCGGTAATTGGCATACCTATACTTATATTCACAGCCAAAGACCTGTTTTCCAATGCTACTCAGAAAAACTCTTTATAACACCAAATCGAGTAGGTCTGAAGTCTATTTATAGAGCCAATAAATGCATCAATCAGTGTATCAGACAGGCACTATACAATAGGCATTTGGCAATTCAAGCTGCTTCCGACAAAACTATCAGTTCTGAACACTAAACAATTAGAAATTATATCACATAGCCAGAAAACAGTGGGAAGATCCAGAAATTTGTTGTCTATTTGGTGACATGGAATATGGATAGCAATAGGGAAGCAAATACCGGAGTTAAGAAATAATAGTGTCACACACCAGCCTGTTGTTAAAGACAAACCAGAGCTGACACAACATACCTGGGAGCACTGTGTGTAGAACTCCCAGTAACATCTACATCAAGTGTTATTTCTTTAAAACCTACCCATGGACATAAAAATAAAAGTAAAAAGTAAAATCTTCCACTTCCCATCCAAATCTCTGCTTCTCCACAATGGTAACCACCATTATCATTTTCTTGAGTATTTTCTAAAAAGAAAAATTAGCACATACCTTTTTAAAAAATACAGATATAAGAATGAATATATTGCATGCATTATGAACTTTAAAAACATTTATTTATTTATTTATTTGTGTGAGAGAGAGAGCACAAGCAGGGGGAGCAGCAGGCAGAGGGAGAAGCAGGCTCCCACTGAGCAGGGACCCTGATGCGGGATTTAATCCCAGGACCCTGAAATAATGACCTGAGCCAAAGGCAGTTGCTTAACCAACTGAGCCACCCAGGTGTCCCTTATGTATTTTTTTCATATGGTAATATCTTTTTTTTTTTTTTTTTTAGATTTTTTT
>PITA01012903.1:0-59766 GCA_004023965.1 Spilogale gracilis
GAAAGTAAATGGGAAGTAGGGTAATCCAGGGAGAGAAACGAAACAACAGAGACTTTGGACACAGAAACAAACTGAGGGACTTGGAGGGAGGGGGGTGGAGGGATGGGAGAGCCTGGTGGTGGGTACTGAGGGCACCTATTGCGTGGAGCACTGGGTGTGGGGAATGGGGAATGAATCTTGGAACACTGGAAAAAAAATTAACAATAAAAAAATTAAAAAAAATTAAAAAAAATGCTGATATACTCAAACTTTGCTTTTTGTCCCAAACTGACTCTTTAATAGCTACTTAATAAAATACCTTCTCTCAACAAAGACCAGATTGTATAGCTGATAATTTCAAATTTTTTTTATGGAACAAGCTTCATTAACAGTGAATTTTTAAATAGCATGTGTCAAACTCCCTAATGCATATTTAGAGGAAGAGAATGCTTAGAATAAAATTGAAATTCTTCCAGTTGTCCTTATTCTTAGGCATGGCTTCAAAATTACCTTGCAGAGTGAGAGGAGGGCTTTAAAAATTAATTATCAAGTAAGCTCTCTTCTTATTTTTTTCTGCAACAAGATAGAAGCTTGGGAGTGCAAGCAGAGCCAGAGGGCAACAGGTGGCCTGATGGGTCGGGTTCCCTGGAAACACTCAGAGGAAGGCCGTGCAGGTGGTTTACTGGGAAGACCATCCACAGGGATGGAGGGAGAGAAGCAACACTGGGCAGAGAAGCTGATGCAAATGAGCTGTGATGCAGTTGGATGTGAGCTGTCAGCTGACCCCACAGGGAGCCCGGGAGCTAGGAGAATGCTTCAGAGATGTCCCAGTGTGAGGGGCTGGGTCTTTGTACCCGAACATGGCTCTCCCTGGGTGCAGCTGCCTGGGTGGGTGGCGTGACTTTGCATGGGGCAGCTCCTTTAGACCTGGAACAATTCCTGGGGAGGAATTAGGTGAGGGATCAGCACAACAGGCGGGGTGGCTAGGGACTGAGCTGCGGACTACAGTGGAATGGGTTGTGCCTAGAGCCAGCAGTAAGAGGTCTCTCTTCTTTTGTTCATAGCAATGGGACATGGTGAAGGAGAGGGAAAAAGATGGGGGAAGTTGGAAGATTTCTGATGATGGCGTAGAAGACGGGGCTCGCGAAAGGGGCAATTGCCTCCAGCTGCAGGTGTGCAAGGCATTTTTAACAAAATATCGGTTTTCATAAATGCGCAATGTTGCATTTATGTGGGGTTTGGGTATTTTTTAAAATTTAAGTTCAATTAGCCAACCTATAGTGCATCATTAGTTTCAAGGTAGAGTTCAGTAATTCATCCGTTACCTGTAACAGCCAGTGCTTATCACATCACGTGCTCTCCTTAATGCCCATCACCTAGTGACCTCATCCCCCAACCCCTCCCCTCCAGCAATCCTCAGTTTATTTCCTATAGTTAAGAATCTTTCATGGTTTTTCTTCCTGCCGGTTGACTTCCCATTCAATTTTCCCTCCCTTCCCCTATGATCCTCTGCACTGTCTGTTATATTCCACATGAATGAAACCATACGATAATTGTCTTTCTCTGACTGACTTATTTTGCTTAGCATAATACCCTCCAGTTCCATCCACACTGATGTAAATGTTAAGTATTCATCCTTTCTGAAGGTTGAGTAATATTCCACTTTGTCCATTCATCTGTTGATGGACAACAGACTAATTTTAGACCCAACCACACCTCCATATTGAACGTGACGGGGTGGAGAACCATTTATCATGTTAATGGACATCAAAAGAAAGCCGAGGTAGCAATCCTTATATCAGAAAATTAGGTTTTAAACCAAAGACTTTAGTAAGGGATGAAGAGGAACACTGTATCATACGTAAAGGGTCTATCCAACAAGAAGAGCTAACAATTATAAATATTTATGCTTGTAACTTGGGAGCAGCCGAATATATAAAACAATCAATAATGAAATTAAAGAAACATATTGATAATGATGCAATACCAATAGGGGACTTTAACTCAGCAATGGACAGATCATCTAAGCAGAAGATCAAAAAGGAAACAAGGGCTTTGAATGACAACTGGACCAGATGGACTTCACAGGTATATACAGAACGTTTCATCCTAAGGCAACGGAATACTCATTCTTCTCGTGCACTGGAACAGTCTCCAGAACAGATCACATACTGGGTCACAAATCAGGTCTCAACCAGAACTAAAAGACTGGGATCATTCCATGCATATTTTCAGACCACAAGGCTTTGAAACTTGAACTTAATCATAGGGGAAATTTGGAAGGAACTCAAATACTTGTAAGTCAAAGAGCATCTTACTAAAGAATGAATGGATCAACAAGGAAATTAAAGAATTAAAACCTTTATGGAACCAAATGAAAACAAAAACACAACTGTTCAAAACTGTTGGGATGCAGCAAAGGAGGCCCTAAGAAGGAAGCACATAGCAATAGAAGCCTTTCTCAAATAATTAGAAAAGTCTCAAATACACAAGCTAACCTCCAGCTAAAGGAGCTGGAAAAAGAAGAGCAAATAAAGCCTAAACGAAGTGGGAAAAGAGAAATAGTAAAGATTAGAGCAGAAATCAATGAAACAGAAACCAAAAGAATAGTAGAACAGATCAATGAAACTAGAAGCTGGTTCTTTGAAAGAATTAACAAGATCAATAAACCACCAGCCAGACTTACCAAAAACAAAAGAGAAGGGACCTAAATTAATAAAATCATGAACAAAGAGGAGAGATCACAACAAACACCCCAAGGAAATACAATTTTAAGAACATATTATGAGCAACTATATGCCAACAAATTAGGCAATCTAGAAGAAATGGGTACATTCCTAGAAACTTGTAAATGACCAAAACTGAAACTTAGAAAACCTGAACAGACCCATTACCAGTAAGGAAATCAAAGCAGTAATAAAAAATTTCCCAACAAACAAGAGCCTAGGGCCAGATGGCTTCCCAGAGGGAATTCTACCAAACAATTTAAAGAAGAACTAACACCTATTCTTCTGAAGCTATTACAAAAAAAAAAAAAAAAAAAAAAAAAAAAAAAAAAAAAAAAAAAAAAAAAAAAAAAAGAAATGGAAGAAAAACTTGCAAACTTGTTCCATGAGGTCAGCATTATTTTGATCCCCAAAGCAGACAAAGACCCCACCAAAAAGGGGAATTACAGACCAATATCTCTGATGAACAGGGATGCTAAAATTCTCACCAAGATACCAGCCGGTAGGATCCAATAGCACATTAGAAGGATTATTCGCCACGACCAAGTGGGATTCATTCTTGGGTTACAAGCACAGTTCAACATTTGCAGACTCATTAATGTGATACATCACATTAATAAAACAAAGGACAAGAACCATATGATCCTCTCAACAGATGCGGACAAAGCATCTGACAAAGTATAGCATACTTTCTCGATTAAGACTCTCCACAGTATAGAGATAGAGTGAACATACCTCAATATCATAAAAGCCATCTAAGAAAAGCTCACGGCAGATATCATTCTCAAGGTTCCCCTAAGGTCTGGAGTTTGGGTATTTTCATTGTATACCTGCCATCCTCCTTTCTCCCTTGCTCACAATTTCTGACTCCTTGGTCCAATCACTTGTCTTTGATGACACAGCCTGACCCATTTCTCTCCTGAACTCGCCTCTTGGAACACGAGGAATGTGACGGCTGCTGCTGGAGCAGGAGCTAGGTCTCTGCCTCTGGACAGAGTCACAGATGGGCCATAACCCTTAAGGATCCAACCTCCTGAATCAATTCAGATCAGGGTTTTGGTCAGTGGCAAATGAGGAGCTGTCTGTGCAGAAAAGCTTCTTTAAACATCATCCTGTTTTAGGATGATTCGTGCTTTCAGCCTGAGCGCCATCTCCCAAAGATGGAGTTTTTGCTGAGAGAATGGTGTCTTGGGCACACACCTCTCCATGTGCTTGAAGGTGAAGACCCTCTCCAGTTACTGCCCCAAGACAGCAGCACCTCCTCCCTCACTGTGCAGGGGGGCGGGGGCTGGCTCAAAATGTTTGAAATCCGATTTCCTTTGGGTAATATGAAAGGAAAACTTCCAATAAAATATATCCACTGTGTCAACGTGAAGTGAGAAGTTTGAATAAACACTCTTTGGTCAAAGTAATGATTATTTTGACTTTACAGTTTTCACCTGGTCTCTACCTTGAGGAAAGATGAGGGGGATCATTTATTTTGAGAAATAAAAATTCAAAGCTATAACATATGTGAGTATCACATAAAGCATCGATAAAATAAAACCACCTTTATCCTAGTAGGTATTTATTATAAGTCATAGGGAGGATAATGACAGGGATTGAGCAACATAAAAATTATTGAAAAGCAGTAGGTAGAGTGGTTTCCTAGGAAATGGATGTCCACAATCTCAGAAGATTTGCGATCATGCCATTGGTTCAAAGCAAAAAAGCCACTGAAAAGAAAATTTCTTTTAAAATTCCAAATTCCTTACCTTGTTTTTTTCCTTCGTGCCTTTCTTTTCCTTTTCTTTTTTAGGTTTCTTGGTTTTCTTGGGCTTCTTCTTCTTTTTCTTCTTTTTATTTTTCTCCTCTTCTTCTTGGTTTGCAATAATATCTTCAGTAACCTGGCAAGAAACACAAGCATTGTGATTTCATGGAGGCCGATCAAGATGAGGACTGCTTTTTCTGTCCCGAGGAAAAATTTGTGTTGATCAGTTCCCGTTCCTCCCTGTCCTGCTCTGGGTCTGAGGTCAACCCTCGTGAGTTCATCACTGATTGCTTCCTGCCTCTGGTTGGATTTCATCAGTGAGATAGCAGTCGGATCTCATGGTGGTGGTGGGGGGTGTGGCGCAGATGAGAGGGACGATGGACATTTCTGAACCCAGTCCCCCCACCCCCAGTTCAGAGCTGCTCTGGCCACCAGGGCTCTCATGAACATGAGGGACATCACAGCTTCCTCAGGGTCTGTGCCGCAGCCAGGGTGGAGGCCTGCCCGCACCTCTTCCCCAGTGGAGCTGGGGACGCCCTGTGTCTCCCGCCTGAACTCTACATGACAATTTGTCTTGCAGTCACTTTGCTTTCCCATAGATGATCATGCCTCTCTTCTCAGGGTGGGCTTCTTTCCCCTGTGATTTAATTTGTATTTCCTAGAGTGACGAAACCCCACTTAACGATTCACCTCAGATTAGCATCACTGGAGAATTAGTAAAGATTTGTAAAAAACCATATAATCCAATTCTATGCAACAGATGTTTGTTGAGGTCCCATTAGCTGTGGCAGAGAGAGAGAGTTCTGGGACATATGAGGCCGTGTAAACCCTCTGACACATCAATGGTTATGTGATGGAGGTAAGTGGCAAAACATCTCTGGGACCTAGTTTCCTAGTGTCATTTTTCTAAAATCAGGTTAGTCCTTCCATCCATTGGCCTTGTGAGAAGCCAAGCATGTTTCTAAGAGCTGTACAAAGATGGAATCATTTACTGCTAAATGCAGACTAGGGATGTGAGCTGTTACCAGCCCATTTTACTGATAAGAGAACAGGGCACAAAGAGATCAGGCTCTGGCCAAGGACGCCCAGCTGGTGGGTGCTGAGCTGGGATTCAAACATACTAACCAGGATGAATTTCACAGCACACAAAGAAAAGAGGCAAGATGCAGAACAATATATGTAAATTTATTCTTTCATACAAAATGCACATGTTTAAGTAAAAAAAAAACACCCTACAGTTTCAGGATAGATACGTATATAATCAAAGCACAAAGAAATATGAGGGAATGACAAACACCGAATTCAGTGGAGACACGGTACGCAATTAAACCAAAGGGCTAGTACATTTCACTTCTACTACGTTGTCCTAAACCACCCTTCTGGGATCCCGTTTACCTGTTTATCCCTTATTAGTGATTTACTACTGTGCTGAAGTTTATTTTCTAGTATTATGTTTTTTATATTTATACCTATGCTGTTCTTAGCAGGTTAGTTCACACTTTTAAAAGTATAAAAGACAGCTTTACCATTAACAAAGAAGGATATTCTGGTCCCACCTGGACTTAAAAAAACACACACAACCACTATAGTCATTAGTCATGTGCCCCTTTCCCACTATCCAGAGGCCAGACCATTCCCTAGGCTCCCATGAAGCTCTCGGTGGGGTGAGGCTCAGGAAAAGGGTGCTGGCGAGCGTAAGAGATGACGTATGTGTTGCACACATTATGTGGTAATAAAAAGCGTGTGTTTAGTTGGAATTAAAAGGGAATTAAAAGTCCCTTGTCCAAGTGACATTGTTTTCCTTGGAGATCAGGCTCACTTCGACTCACGGGCCAAATCATGGCTGCTCAGGACTTTTATGTTTGGAGCACTTAGGAAGCATGAGCATTTGTTTGGTCTTTGGAAGTTTGGAAGCTTTCAGAAATGTACAGACAGTTTTTACAAAATAACCTGATATATAAACTGTGAGCAGATACAAAAAGGAGGAATCCTTATTTGTGGAAAACAATTCAGTGTATATTGTAAATCCTTCTTCATTGTACTATTTATTTCCTCTCTATCCTTACTTAGTTTATTAATTTAATACTTTGGTAAATACATTCACATAGCCCACAATTCAAAACTTACAAAAGATAAAGTCAGGAAACCTTCCATTCCCATGCTGTGATCCAGCCAGCAAGATCTGCTTTCTGGAGCAGCCCCAATATGTAGGAGGTGCTTTTAGAGACATTTTAAATAGATATATGCAAATATATGTGCGTATACACACACATGCACACATATACACTGCTGTGTTATGTTCGCCAATCAGATGCTTGAAAATGGTGTGTGATTGGAGTTTATCTCTTTTTGAAGCCAATGTTGAATTTGTTTTGCTTTTGATTTTCAACCCAAGCAAAATCTTCCAAAGTACATAAATATGTACATATATACACAGAGATACACAATGTAAACATAGGTTGGCCATTTATCCAACGTTGGTGTCTCGCACACACTGTCCTTGTCGTGCATTTTCCTCCTGATAATGTCGCTGGATTTCTCAGTGGTACAGAAAGAGCTTCCTTGTTCTGTTTTTACGGGTGTATGGTCAATGATCTGTCCGTTCTCCTACCAACAGAATTAGGTTGTTTCCAGTCACCTGCTGTTATCAGTAATGTCGCACACATAAATACCATTTTGCAGGTGTATGAGCACACACGCAGCATAAATTCCTAAAAGTAGAAAGGCTGGATCACGGGTGTGTATGTATATCTGTAATACTCTCAAACTGCCTCCCTTGGGCTGTGCCGATTCACACCCCTGCCCGCCATGCGGGGGAGTGCCGGTTTCCCCGGCGGCAGTGTGACAGTGTGTTATGCTTGCCAACTGAATGGCTGAAGAAATGGTCCTTCACTGTAGTTGTTTTGGTTTTTTTTTAGATGCCAGCGCTGAATTTATTTTGCTCATGTGCTTCAGCTACAGCAAAACCTCCCTAAGTGAGAAGTGCACATTACTGCCCTATTAAGTCAGCCACTGTAGTTTGGGTGAACTGTGGGGTCCAAAGGCCAGATCTGGCCCACCGCCTGTTTTCTTTTATATGAATATAATAAAACTTCATCGAGGCATATTTTACATGGTGTATGTCCATCCGTCCCAAGGGTCTGAGTCAATCATTTTAAGTACACTGATCAAGTTGTGCAATCATCACCAGGACTCAGTTTTGGAACATTTCCATCTCCCCAGGGTGACCTCTCATGTCCACTGTCAGTCTCTTTCCTTTTCCTTCATTCGCTGCCAGGCTTCTGTTAGTCTCCTCCCTACCTCTGTTCATTTTGTCTGGACATTTCCTGTAAATGGAATCATACAATGTGTAGTGTCTTAGGTCTGGTTCCTTTCTCTTTGCGTCATGGGTGAGTCTACGTTGTAGTGAATCTCAATTGGTGTTTCCTTTTTGATAAGAAATCTCAATAACATCACATTGCCAGATGCACCACATTTGCCTATCCAGTCACCAGTTGATGGATATTTAGGCTGTACCAAATGTTTGGCCATTATAAGCAATGTTCTTATATTCATGTACAAACTTCTTTGTGTGGATACATTTTCACTTCTCTTGGATAGAGTACTAACAGTGGACTGCTGGCTCATTTGGTATGTTCTGATTTAACTTTTTAAGAAATGGACAAGCATTTCCCAAAGCAGTTGTGTCATTTTGCATTCCTCCCAGCACCACAGAAGAATTCCTTTTCCTTTACACCCTCAACTTTTGTTACTGCCTGTCTTCTTGATTGTGGCCATCCTAGTGGGAATGAAATGATCTCACTGCAGTTTTAAGTTTTACCTCCCTAAAGACTAATGATGTCAAGCGTCTTTTCATGTGTTAATTAGCTATTCATATATGATCCTTTGTGAATTGTCTATTGAAGTCCTTTGCCCATTTTTTGATTGAATTGTCTTCTTATTGAGATGCAAGTGTTCTTTGTTTATCCTGGATACAAATCCCTTATCAGGTACTTGTTTTCAGATATCTTCCTCCAGTATGTTTTTGTCTTTGCATTTTCTTGATGGCATCTTTTGAGGTGCAAAAGTTTTGAATTTTGATGAGGTTCATTCAATTTATCAATTTTGTCTGTCAGTGTAGTAGTTTTAATTTGCGTTTCTCTTTTATGTGTGGGGTTGATCATCTTTTTATATGTTGAATATCTTCTATTATGTTTCAAACCCATTTACATGTTCTCTTCTGAGAAATGTCTGTTCACATCCTTTGGTTTTTTAAAATATCGGGTTATTGATCTTTTTTTAATAGAGCTGTGGGAGCTCTTTATATATGAGAAAAATGATCTCTTGTGTGTAGTGCTCATTACAAGTAATTATCCTACCATGTCATCTGTCATTTCACTTCAGTTGGGGTCTGGTTTGCCATGCAGGTCAGAAAATCTTTGTGTGTATCATTTAAAATTTCATTTTTTTCTTCTCTGACCCCTGGGTTGTGCAACAGAGGTAGAAACGTCTTTCCTACTCTGACGTTATAACATTTCTTCCTTGGCCTCTTCTAGTTCTTTTGTGTTTTTGTTTTGTTTGGCGTTTAAGTCTTTGGTCCATCTGGAATCATTCTGGGGTGAGGTATAAAGACACAGAGATGTTATTTTCTTCTTTTTTCCAGATGACAACCTGATTATTCTAATCCCGTTTGTTATAAATTTACTCCTTACCTGAGAAAGGTGCAATGCCATCTTTATTATGTACCAAACTGGCATATGCATTTGGGTATATTTCTTGACTTTCTGTTCTCTTCCACTGATGTGTCTTTCTAGTTATTTGGCTGTGCCAGTGGGTTCTCAAAAGCATGGCTCAATACTACTTCCTTCTCATTACGTTGTGTAATTGTATTCGGAATTTTACTGGTAATTCTTGGCTATTTTACTTTCACCTAAAGTTTAGAATCAGGCTGCTCACCTTCTGTGTGGCCTGTCCCTGCCCTCAACATAATGCCTTTGGCATTTTTGTTTAGATCATATCACACGTGCAGACGATGTTTGGGAGAAGTGATGTGTTAACAATGCGGAGTATCCCTGCATAAGGACACAGCATGCTTTTCCCTCTTTCCATTTGCATCCTTCATGCTTTTTAAAACTTTTCTTCACAGACAACACATTTATTATTACGTCTGTTCCTGGATGCTTTATCTTTGTGTTGTTGGTGCTGTTGCAAAGGGACGGTTTTGTTGTATCTTCTGTCCAGCTGCTGTTTGCACACACCAAAGCTTTGCTCTCTATGACTCCCTGTCTTCCTTCTCACACTGTTTAGTTTTCAGTTTATTCTCTTTCCTTTTCCAAGGGTAGAGCATACCTGCAAAAAGCGATCATTTTGCCTCTTCCGTTCCAATTTCTATATCTCTATATTCTTTTCCATGTTCAGTGGTGTTCAGTAGACCCTAGGGAATAGCGGTGACAATGATCATCCTTGTACATTTCATGACATTGGTGGAATTGTTTCCAGTGTACTTCATTAAGCATAACGTTTGATCTTGAGCTAAGAAATACTGTATTGTGTTAAAGAAGTATCCCTACGTTCTCATATTTTTGCTTTATTTCTTAAAATCAAGAATGGATATTGAATTTGTAAAAGCCCCCAACAGCATCCACAGAGATGCACTTATGATTTTCCCTTTTGGATCTCCTTATAGAATGCAGTGCACTCGCGGACATCCTGAACCCCAGCCATTCGTGCATTCTGGAACAAATGCCCCTTGACTGTGCTGTTTTGTGATGTGCTAATATTTCAGTTTGAGTTTTTGCATTAATACTTGTAAGGAAGACTAATCTGTGGTTCTATTTGTATTCAGTCTTCTTTGGGAGCATTGGTATCAATGTGATGGTGCTCACTTTTAGACAGTTTGTATTGCATGTTTTTTTTTTTACATATACAAAATTGACTCTCTCTATGTACATGCTATAATGATTATGCTGTCTGTCTCTTCATCCCCCGTCTCTGCTCAGTGACAATTATCATGACCTCCTGTGGTTATTTCCATGTGTACTGCTGTAGGTACACTCCATGAGTCACCTCGTGTAACCGTTACATCGGCCCAGGGAGGGAGGCGCACGGGGAAGGAGCCCCCTGAGGCTGCAGACCCAGTAGGTGGCGGGACTGTGGTCCATCACCTCTACTGTGTCTGGACTCTTCTTTCCTTGTCTTTACAAGTGGTGCTTTGTGGCCTTCTTTGTCTTATTTTAACGTATTAACCAGAAATCTTCATCTTCCTTTGTTTTTAGTCAACATGAACCCTACTTTGGAATGTTTCTTGTATACAATGTAGACATTGCACCAACATGTTTAATCCTGTAATCATTACCTTTCTACGCTAACACACAAGACATTTGGTTCTGGCCGTGGGCTTTTAAGACACAACTTGGGCTTGACAATCTAGCTACAGGAATAAGACCGCACCAGGTAACAAAGGGAAATAACACCATGTCAAAAGGTCAGTCACTCAAGGCAGGGCTTGATGAACCAGCAAACGGTAGGGTGGATAGTGTGTGGTCACTTGAGTTCTGAGGAGTACAGGAGTCTGTCAGAGGTTGGAACGAGGGCTGAAGAGCTGGTGTCAGCTTCTGACAGGAGGTGGGTGAAGAGCACGTCCCTCTGACCGTGACGGCTCACTGAGGGGAGCACAGCGGGATGGGCAGCTGATCGAGGGGTCGGTAGGGCTGAGGTGGGGAAACCCTGATTTATAGCAGAGATTTTACTACTGTGTAATGCTTCATACTCCCCAAATAGTTCCCTCCTCATGAACAGTAGCCTGCTCTCTTGGTCTGTGTTATAAATGGGGCAGCCATGAACAGCTATTTCAGTCGTCCGTGGCAGGGGTCAACAAATCATATTGCGTGGGCCAATTCTGGCCTGTGCCACATTTCTAAATAAAGTTTTATTGGAACACAGCCATGTCCATTCATCACCTACTGTCTGTGTCTACTTTCATGCTAGAAGAGCAAAGTTGAGTAATTGTGGCAGAGAATGTGTGTTCCACTGCCTCAAATATTTACTATTTGGTCCCTTATGGAAAGTTTGTTGTCTCCAGTCCATGGCAACTTGTCTTATTATTTTCTTTGTATAAATTCCGTAAATAGCATTTATGGGTCAAAGAGTATATGCATTAAACATCTGATGTTTACTTGGTCCATGTCCTTCAAAAAGGTCATGCTAATTTATGTATTTACATATCCAATCACAGTGTATGGGAGTGACTTTTCTCCACATGTTTACCAACTCCTGTGGTTATCATGATTTAAAATTTTTACCAATCCTAGAGGTGAAAAGAGATGCAGTAACATTATTTTATATTTGAGTTTCTTGGCTAGTGAGTTTTCAAGTTTTTAAAAGTAAGTTAACATTTTTTTTTGGCCTTCTTTTCTACTGAGGTATTTAGATTTTTCTTATTATTTCCTAAGAACTCTTTATATATGAAGATAGCCATTGTCACCTATGTTGCAAATATTTTCTCCAGTTTATCACATGACTTTAATTCCAATGATGATACATTTTTCCATTTAAGTTTTATGTGGTCCAGTATATCAGCTTTTGAGTATAAGAGTGAGTTTCACTTTTAACATCAATGCTTCTAGTGCTCTGCTGTTAAGCATGATACCAACTTTCTCTTGGTTTCTATGATAAATACTCTGAGGTTAAGAACAATTTTCCTATTTTTAGCTTATTGAGACATCTCTGAAAGCAGGCTTAGAAGTCAATTTCTTCAGATGCCCCTGGAGCATCTGCAGAGTTGTTTCTCTGGAAGAACATCAATATGGCAAAGAGCTGAATCTCGACAGCTGAGCAGAAATGAAGCAGGGGACAAGGGGGAGAAGGCCGGTCTGGGCTTAGGGGAGAGCAGGATGTGCACAAAGGCACTGAAGGAGCAGTGACATGGGGCATGAGCAGGGCAGGCCAGTGAACCACTGAGGCTCATGGCAGGAAGATGGAGACGAGGGGACAGCAGATGACACTGAGAGGCAAGCAGGGACCAGAACATAAAGGCCCTTGAAATCAAGCTGCTCAGAATTTATCAAGAAAGTAAGCCCCATGTGTTGTCATATCTCTTTCAAAGGTAAGACAATAGGAAGAATAAATTCATTTTGAAATAAATTTAAAAGCCCGTAATTGATGAAACATCAAAATATTTCCATATAAATATTTGTAGGAAAATAATCCAAACCTAATGACACCATGAATACATTCAGGCTACAGTTTAAAGAAATGGGATTACAATGGATTTGTGTTTTCTTTCTCAAGCATCTCTGTACCTGTTGTGGGGTCTTGTTGGAAAAGATAATGGCGGACCCTCCTTCTTCCACATTAGGGTACTCAGGAAATGTGCCAGTTAAGTTCCTGAGGAAGAAAAAGAGGGAAATTAAGTAGGAATGAACTCCGTCCTCTCTGCTATATTTCCCACTGGCTGGCTTTGCTCACTGAAATGGGGGAGGGTTCTTAGGGTGGAAGCCCCTTGCCCCTCCCTTAGGGCCAGACATGCTGACGCGAGGGAGCAGCAGGACCTGGCCGTGTTCCGAGAAGTTTGCTTCCTCCAGGTAACTGTTACTCCAAGATGGACACTCCCCTCTTTAGAACAGATTGTACTTATCTCCTTCTTTTTTTTTTTTGAATTATTGAGGTACTCTGTGCTTGAGTTAGGAATGAAGACAGAAGCACAAATCACTTCTTCCTGTTTAAAACTTAGGATAAACACAGGATTTTGAAACTAAACAGAAGCACGGAGTTGTTCGGATGACAAATCTAGTAATAGTGCATGAAATATGCAGACAAGCTGTAGGTTTCCCTAAGGCTAAGGCTCCATTTCGTATGGGTTCCAAATACCATTTTTTTTGGTGTGTCACCGTATAATTTCTACATTTTAAAAAGCAGACTTTGCAATTTAATATTGAGGAATTTCAGGAGGCATGTGTAGTTACTATATCTAAGTTCCAGAAATCCGCTGAAGTGGAGAATCTAAAGATTAGAGGAGACAACCGTGCTTAAGTTCTCAAACTTTTGACCTTCAGAGCCCTTTATACTCTTGATAATTTCTGAATATCTCAAGGAGCTTTTGTTTATATGAGTAACAGATATTGATATTTATTGTAATAAATATTAGAACTGGGAAATTTCTAAAATACGCATTTTAGTTGCACTTAACAACAGCAATAACAAATTCATTATATGTTCACTTAAGTAACATTTTTAGTATATTTTCCATAGAAAAAATAGTGAGAAGAACATTCCTGTTCTGCATCTTTGAAATCTTTTTCACGTCTGGTTTGATGGGAGGCAGGAGCGTGCTCCTACGGACTTCTGTATCCATTCCTCGGTATGTGCTGTTTTGGTGGGAAAGTCTGTCCTCACGTTTGATACACTCCATCATATCAAAATCACACTCATCCATAGCCCACTGGTTGCAAACCGAAACTACGTAATGGGAAGCTCTCAGGCTCACAGAGGTGATTACGAGATGTTCAAAATTCTGATTTTTGCTCGGTCAGAGCTTTTCTTTCATGCTCATTTGGTTTATTTTTGAGAAAATGTCTCTCCAAAGTCAAAGTCTGTCAGTCATTTTCTTGGTTAAAAATGACATTCCATGGACAGTGGCCGTTTCAGCAGCAGGGAGACAGCCTCACGGGTTCGCTTCCTCACGGCCACGGTACTTCCGTGGGCAGCCCAAGGCCGCACTCCTGATTTCGTCACATAGCATATTAAAAAGCTGTGTAATCAAGGGTCAGGTCTTACTACAATTACTTTTTACTCTGTCCTCCAGGATTATTGTTAAATGGAACGTTTTTTAAGGCAGATGCGTGGTGAGGACCACGACGATTCTGAGTTGGGGCCACTGCTTGGTTCATGCTGAGAAGCCAGCACGCCCCGCCTGCTGTGGCCCCATTGTTTCCATGGGATTACTCTGGGAACATTTTAAAATAGTCACATCATTGTCTGGACAAAACATCTCAGGTCTCCTGAATCTTACCTGTGGGCTCATTCAGTAGGAACAAGACTAAGCACCTCAGCCTCGCTCTGGAAGGAACTGAACACAATGGGGCCGGTGTGGACAAGGATGATGGAGTGTGTCATTCTGTCAGTGGAGCTCTCATCATTGTTGCTACGTCCGTGGCCTCATGCACTCATTTACCCATCCACCTGTCTGTCCATCCATCCATCCATCCATATGGTCAATTAACAAACACCTGATTAGTACCAACTAGATTCTGGATGCAGTGATGGGAGAGAGTGATATAAAATATTAAAATGTCAGCCATTGCCTGGATGCCCTCAACTTCCATAATCACATGGCTGGTCCACGGAGCTGGTCTCAAACACTGCTTGGCCACAAGACTCAAATCTCAATGCTTATTAAACTGCTGACCATCGCCTGTCTTGTCCCCTGCATCACGTGGCCTGGATGGGTCTTGGATAAGAACTGGGAATCCATCTGGACCAAGAGCTCTAGCATTCTCTCTTCTGTGCACTCACTCGCCCACTCTCCTGATGGCCATCCCCTATAGGCATCTCCACTGTCTGATTTTATTTCCTCACTTTAAAGCTTGAGCATTTTTGAGGACACAGGACAGACCTAGAAATGTATATAAACTAGAACCCAAAAGGATTTACATGTGCCATTTCTAAAGTAGAATTTTTAATTATATTACATATCCATTGTCATAGTAAGATTAAAAATATTACATTTTTAATGTTCTTTCTTTGCAAACATAGTATTAGCTACTGTTTATTAATTATTATCATTTGAAAAGATTTTACTTATTTATTTGACAGAGAGAAACACAGCTAGAGAGGGAACACAAGCAGGGGGAGTAGGAGAGGGAGAAGCAGGCTTCCTGCCGAGCAGGGAGCCCGATGCGGGGCTCGATTCCAGGACCCTGGGATCATGACCCGAGCCAAAGTCAGACACTCAACGACGGAGCCACCCAGGCGCCCCAACTATATTTATTTTTAACAGATAAAAGAACATACTTAGTTTTTTTAGTCACATTAAATAGTTCCTGATCATCTGAAATTGGATGTCTTGACCTTAAATAATGCAGAAACTGTTGTAGGGCACACATTTAAGAGATATATTTCTATGCATTTGAAGAGATTTAAAACTCACATCTAGAAATGACAGTGTAGTCCGAGAGGACTGTCTCAGCCCCCCACACGTGTGTACGCACACACCTGCAGTACACACACACGCACACGTGTGTACACCTTTCCCTGTGCTCACACAACCCATGCTCTCCCTCCCTCAGCGAGGAGTCCTCTGCCCCAGAGCACCCCGGGTTTGCACTGACTGGGCCTCTCTCCTTGGCCCCGTCCCCGTGACTTGGTCACCTAGAGCTCGCTGCGACAACACGGGTCCTGAATTCTGTTTCATGTCTCCTTGGCTGCTGCCTTTCACCCCCACATTTTCAGCTGTGTGCGATGGCAGAGATGGGGACGTGGCCCTCCGTCCTCTCCCGAGTCAGGGCGCGTGGAGCTGGACACGCTTGATCCCTCCCGCTGCTCCTCAGCAGGAAAGCTGCGAGGTGGGCGGCGTTTCGGCATTCTGGACTCAGCGACGTGCGAGCTGTCAGCCGTGCAGGGGACAGATGGCTTCGACTTGGGGACGACTGCAGAGAAGATTGTTTTGGCTCCCACCGTGTTCCTGGCAGAAACAGCTGGGGGCTGACAGCATTGGCTGCAGGTGACAGCCATCTGGGGACTTCTGGGGGCGTAACTGAGGAGCCCCGATGACAAGGCGTCAGGAAAGATTACAAGTGGAAACACGTGTCTGGTTTCTGTGGGACCCTGCTGGCCCCGCGGGCATGTCACTCCTGTCTTCACCTCCTCCGCAGTCCCCGCATCACCAGGGCCGGCAGCCCTTTCACTTGGGCACAGACATGGGTGTGCCCACCACCCACGGTGTCTGGATGCCACTGGTGCCCACCCAGGCCCCTGCCCAGAAAACCTGCCGCGGTGCTTAGGGCTGATGCGTGGTGGCGACATGGACATTATCCAAACAACTGGAATCGCAAAATGATGGCCTCTTGGTCTGGAAAATTCCACCCACCCCTCCCCAGGACTCTGTTACTGATTGCCTAAATGTGTCCTGGGGGAAGAGAGTGGGGGACTGCCATCGAGCAGAGATGGCTGGTCCCCTCTCTTCACTGGGGGATGGGACAGCTGTTCTCCAGGGTGGGCCAGCCTGGTCCTAACTCCCAGGACCTCAGATTGTGGCTTTATTTGGAAATAGGGCCATTGCAGGGAGCATTAGTGGAGAGGAGGTCATACTGGATGGAATAGGGTGGGCTCAAATCCAATAGGACTAGTGTCTTAAAGGGGAAATTCGGACCCCAGGGCAGACATGCAGAGAGAGGGGACCGTGTGAGGACACAGGCAGAAGACAGCTGTCCAAACAGCAAGGAGAGAGGCCTGGAACAGCTTTCCTCATAGCCCAGGCAAGGAATAAGCTGGCTGGCGCCACGGAGGTCTTGACTTGGAGCCCCAGACTGGGACCAAGTGAATTCCAGCGGTTCTGGCAGCCCCGCTGGTGGTCCCTGTTACTGTCACCCTAGGAACCTAGTCCATGGGCTCGGCGGTGAGTCTGCAGCTGTGGACTTCCGCGGGTGCTCTACAACTCCATTCCCCTCTCTCTGGATCCCTTAGATGGCCGAGGCCTCTTTGCTGGAAGTTTCTCTTTCTTGGCTTCTTCCTACCTCTCTCATCCCCCCTCTGGCTTTTTAGGCACCTGCCCCCCACCGCCTCACACAGAGGGAGCTCCGACGGGATGGCCTATAATCGGTATTTGAGCTCTCCACTGTCCCTTCCTTCTGAAATGACGCACTAACTGGATTTCCTCCATGGTCTCCTGCCCCCGCTGACCATCTGCTTAGCCTTCTGGGCCAGGGCCTCCTATCTCCCCACCTGTAGGTGCTGGGAGACCCAGGGCTCCATCCTTAGGCTCTTTTCTGTGCACACCCACCAGTTTCGTGGCTTCAAACAGAACCATGGGCTTCACCCCGCCCAACGCCCAGTCTCCTGCTTGTCTGTCCCTGGGCTGCAGACCTACATCCAGCTGCCTGCCCAGTACCCCCTCCAAAGTGCAGTGAGTCCTCCAGGCTCTGATGGCCCAGACTCAACCCCCGTTCTCACCCTGTCCCCCCAACCTCCTCCTCCTCTTGCATTTCCCCATTTCAGAAAATGGGAACTTTCTAGTCATTCCAGGGGCAAAAACCCGGACTCCTGCTCACGCGCTCTCCTCTGTCATGCCTCTGTTCAGTCCATCCGCCCGCCCTGCTGCTGCACCTCTGGCCACACCTGCCGTCCGACCAGCGCTCACTGCTCCTGCTGGCCCCAGCCCCCACGTCTGCGTGCGCTCCGACAAGGCGCGCGTTCCCAGTAGTTAGCCCCTGCTGCTCCGTTCCCACTACGCTCCTCAAAGCAGCCAGGGTGAGCCTTTGAGAACAGAAGCCCTGTCATGCCCTGTCTCCGCTCACAAGTGAAATCCGTGTTCATATAATTAGGTCAGCTCATGTCCCGGCTCACAGGCCCCATTCATATGCAATTAATAACGCACCCTCTTTCATTCTTAAGTGTCCTGGTCTGGATATGAAATGACACGGTTCCTCCACTTGCGATGGCCCCCGTAACACTCCCCTGCCGCCTCCCTGGCTGGGCCGCCACCACCGTCCGTCCTCCTGGATTCTCCCTGCTCGGAGGCCTGTTCGACAGCAGAGAGAGCAAACACTCCAGTTTCATCCTCTTAGAGGTCTTCCTTGACTCTCTTGCATAAAATAACGTTTTCAGCCAAATAAAATATGTGTCCTCCCATCTGATGGCCGAAGGCCTTGCTGAGGTAGGTCTATCTGGATGGGAGAAGAACGGGGATGTTCTTGGGTAATTACTTTGGTTTCTCTTTGTGGTTTAATAGATGTGGGGATCTTCTCTCCTTATTTAACACAACGGTCTGCACACAAGCGCTGGCACATTCCCGTGGGGTCATATTTCTTCTAAAGCAAGAATTCAGCTTTTCGGAACAAAATTTCCTTTGCATTAATTTAAGTCCAATTTCCCAAAGATAGGCTTTATTTGATGTGATTCATTGAATCCTTTCCCTACAAGTACTTAGAAAGATTCGAATACCAGCACTGGAGGTGAAATATATTAAGTATCAAACCCTCGGGACTGTTTGATAGTTTCCAAAGACGAATGACAACTGCATAGCACTCAGTCTGGACTACTCCAGGAAAAGGACAAAAGAAGGAAGCCGAGGAGCCACCGGGTCCCCGTCCCTGCCAGAGAATTCATCTTCTAGGGGATGCTATGTTCTAATTGTTCTAGAGTCGGACGGCTCTGATGGTCTGACATTCCTTCCGGCTTCTTCCGTCAGTCCTGTCCTTGACTCCACGCTCCACGATCAGAGTTATTTAGGGTAAAGGCCTCCAATCTCCCGTGTAGGTTTCACAGGTATTAAACGATCCCACTCTTTGGTCCTAACCCGTTCTCACTTGGTTTTCCCCCAATCCCTCCCAAATCCTTGGTCCATGATTCTGCTTCCAATCCCCGTCTGGGGCAAAGGGACATGGTGAAGAGGAGCTCCAGCCTGAGGCACATGGGACCCAAGTCACCATCCTGCCCAGAGGCCAGGGGCCCCTCCTGCCCACTCTCCAGCTCCACAGGTGGGAATCATCCCATGATTTACTTTGTACAGTGTTTGCCTGGTATCTGGGTGGCTCAGGCAACAGTTGGCCATTTCCTTATTGTGCTTGAAACTGTTTCCACCAGGGCTCTGCGGTCTGGAGGCAGGGGCCAGAACCAGGACACAGAACTGCCTCCTGGACGCCGCGGGGCTGACCTGGTCTGTCTGGAGCTGCCATACCCCAAGCCAGCGCAGTTCAGGTCACCCAAGATCACGCTTCACGGGCATCTCCTGCTAACTGCACCCACCTGTTGGGAAAATCAGAGGCTCCTCGCGGGACGCCCGTGTTTCCTTACCTTCAATGGGAAGAGTTACAATTCAGTATAACCCCCTCCCCTGGCGGGCAAGGTCTAGGGAAGGCACCGTGATGGCAGCACACTGGGAAAAGTGCCCTCGTCACATCCCGAAAGAAGAGAATTCACACCCAAGCATGCCACGTGGTTCTGTCTTCCCGCAAGAGGAAATGGAAAAAGTTCTTCTGTCAGCTGGGGGCCCACTGTTTTGAGAAAGTGTGATCGATGAGCTATTGTCTCAGCTCTCTTTCCAGGACACTTGGGTGGTTATTTCCATACCTGAAATAACCACAGGATGTGTACTGACAGATTTTACAAATATTCTTTTAAATATTTCCTCATGATAAATTTTATCAGTGAGATGATTCCAGGACATGGGGCGTGCTCCCCTCCAGGACGTAGGGGGGTTCTCCTGAAGATCTCCAGAGACCTGCTGTCGATAGAAAGCCCTTGGCGAAGAGCCGAGAAAGGAGACCCAAGCCCGCTCCAGCTGCCCCTCCCATAGGGAACCCCCCCTCCGCCGGCTTCTCTGGCGAACCGTTCACCTGTTGGGCCAGTAGGTTAGCTCTCTCCTTCCTCTGATTTCTTCCTCATATTGCCTTGAGGGGTTGTGACCCGTTTGAATGTAAAAGGAATCCAATGTGAATTTGAGTTTCTTTGGCTGCTAGTGAGGTTGACACTTTGCTAAGTATCCCGTGCATGTGTGTCTCCTCATTTCTTGGATCCACTCGTGTAGCAGAAATTCTAATAGCTCATACACTTGTTGCACGAATGTTTACGATGCATTTTCACACATGCCTTTTGCAAGGTAATTTCTCACTTCATCCTTACAGAAATTCTGTGAGGTGAGCCTTTCTCTTCGTTTTGCAAAGGAAGACATTTGGAAACTCAAGAGTTTGTGACTTATCCTAAGGCAAACGGTTCTTTATGGGAAGAGCCTGGATTCTGGCTTGGACTTCTGCCTGGCTGCACAGGGTGCCCCACTCCTCACAATCACTTGCTGTGTTTGCATGAGCTTTTAGACAAGGGATTCCTACTACTGTTGCTGTCATGTGTGCTCCAAACACCTTCCACGTCGCTTGCCCCAATGGCTCCTCTGCTATGACTCTTCACAGAAATGAAAGCAGAGGTACTCTGAGATGCGCTCTTTGTACTAGCAAAAGATGTAAATAATAAAAACTGTAATAAAATCCCACAAATAATCGCCCACTGGGGAACAGTTCTATAACGATGGTAAAGCTTTGCAGTGGGACTCAGCTACTGGACCTGACTTCATCTGTTCCTCTTTACCTGTTCGCTGCGGGCACTTCATAAACACTTGTATGGATGAATAAATTCAGCTCTCACAAAGACTAATCTGCTCTATAGGAATAGTGGGGATGTTAATGGTAGAATATCAAGGAGGAAGAACAGGCTGGGAAATGATATGCGTTATAGAGGGAAGAGGGAGGAGGACAGCCTCATGGGTGTGTGTTTCTGTCTGCAGGTGCGCGGAGACCAGTGAACAGTGCCACATCGCCGTGCAGCTGGGGTCACATTCAGCTGTGGCGTTGGATGGACAGAGGAAGGCCAATAAGCTCTTCCCTGTACGTCCTAGTATTGTTCTCCTTGCTATAGCATATGGGAATTAGGGTGATAATTAAATAAAACAATAAGCTAAAATAAATTATAATAAAAACAAACGTCATATTTGGTTGGCTTCCTTTTATGTCTTATTTTAGGGTTTGATTATTATACAGACTTTGCAAATTTTACAGTAGACTCAGTCCAATTTTCTTTGACAGTACTTTTGTTCCTATAAGTTAGAAAATTGTGACCTGTCTCGAGGAGGGCTAAATGCTCCATCCTGCTTTCTATTCTTTGTTGACCTTAATAATTAAATCAACCTAGTTATTGCAACTATGTTGCTTGTATTTTCCTATGACTTCTTTTTACTTAACTTATCATACACTATTTATTTCCATCTGTTTGTCAGTGCCTGGGCTCTCTGCTTGGTTCCACTGATCTACGTTTTTATGCTTTCATATCAGTATAATATATTTACCTTATTTTTCTAAATAATATACTTGAAAACACATTTCCATTTGTCCTTCCTGTTGTTCTTCTCTTCTTGTTTTAATCCTAATGGCTTTAATAATTATGTTTTCAAGTTCAATAAATAATCCTGTTGGGATTTTAATTGGAATAACCTCTGTCTATAAATTACCTAGAGCAGACGTGTCCTCTTTCTATTTAACCAGGAACGTGGACTAGCTGGCTATTTATTCAAGTCTCTTTTCCTTCCATCCTTTTAACCTTTATGGACTTCTTAAAATATTCCTTTAAAATATTTATTCTCATTTCTTTCTCATGTCATCCTACTGAAAACAATTTCTATTACGGCGCAAACTATTATCAGGGATAAAAGTCATCCATGTGGTCCTTTCCATCTGTGGGAAGGCCTACAGTGTTTCTTCATTAAGTGCAGGGCTTTCTCTTGATTTAAAAAAGACTGGATGTTTCCTTTATTCATTTACTCATTCATCCACCGATTCAGAGATTATTTATTGAGTATCTACTATGTGCCAGACACTGTTCGAGGCACTGGAGAAAACAGTAAACAGAAGATATAAAGGTCTTAGTTTTTATTCAGCCTACACTTATTATGCTAACAGTCCTTGCCTTTCCGTTTTTAAGTTTTAAAATAAGAAGTGTGTATTTGATGCTATGAAATGGTTCCTCTGCATGAGTTGAGATCATACTGCTTTTATTGATATACACAACACTGAATTTTCCTATCACTTAACTGTTTATATTTTTGGGAATAAACACTTGTGGTCTGATTTCGAGACACTTGGAAATCTAAACGTACTCTCTGAAATAATAAGTGAGCCAGAGACAAAAGTCAAAACACAAACAGGTTGGAGAGGGACAACAACAAGAAAACCACGACATGTAATTTTTAAAAAGTTCTACAGAATAAGGAATCAGCACCTTAATGGCATGCCTCTACCTTCCCTTCTCCCAGATCCTGCAGGGACAGGTCAGGGAGCAAGGATTCCGGGGAGGGGGCTCCTGTGGAGGCCTCCTAGCACCTGCTGTGGCTCATCTGGGCGTCTGGGAGCTGCGGGTCGGGGTCAGTGCGACCGCAGGACAGTGAGGCCAGGAGTGCAAAGGAAGCTGCTGCAGGTCATGACCTGCCTGAGGGGTTTAAAGGCTGTTTCTTCCTCTCTGTGGTGAACAGACTGTACGCAGCCCCTGTGTTCGTGCCACTGTGTTTCCTTCCCCTGGAGTGTGGGTGGGGCTGGTGGCTGGCTTGTAACCAACAGAACACAGCAAGCATGGCGACCGGATGTCACTTCTCTGACTGTTCTACGCAGTTACAGTTCCTACCTTGCTCCCAGACACTGGGAGGGGCCCGCTCGGAGTGACTCCCGCCAACAGCCAGCAGGCGCCGAGGCTCTTGGAATGGCATCCCACAAGGAACTGCGTGCTGCCGGCAGCCCCCGAGCTTGAAAACCGACGGGACCCTGTCTGCAGCCTTGGGGGACCCAGAAGAGAGGACCCAGCTGAGCCCAGACTCCTGATCCACCGTGGTGGTGAGATCCTCAACGGATGTGGTTTCCAACCTCTTAAGTTTGTAAGCTGGAGTCTCTGTTATCAGCAGTAGACAGTGAACGCTGTTATGCTGAGATCGCTCTGGGGGGACAAGGGTGATTGCAGGGGTGAGTTAGGAGGCCATGCAGTCTAGGTTGGGGCTGATGTGGCTCACACCAGACCCAGTGGCAGCGAAGATGGAGGCCTGAGAAGCAGGTGGGTTTGGGGCATATTCAGAAGGTAAAGCCAACGGGATTTTCTGACGGACCAGAAGTTGGGCGGAGAGGAGAGGCATCATGGCCATGGCTAAGAGCTGGCAGGGTGGGTCCCCCATCTGCCGGGATGGGGAAGGCTGTGTGTGGGCAGCTTTGAGGGAATGTGGAGTCTAGGAGGTCTCCCAGATACCGGAGTGATTCCGAGTGGCCTGTTGTATCTCCATGTCTTTGGGGCTGGGGACTCACATTTGGGATTCAATGAAGCCTGGATGGGGTGGAAAGCCATGCGCCCGGATGAGACTGTCAGGGAGAGAAGGGTCGGGAAGGCGAGCCTGGGTCCTGCGTCTCCAGGTATAAGAGGTGGGATTAGGACCGGCGGGGACAGGAGCATGTTGGGGTAGCTTCTGTCAGCTCTTCCTGTCCAGGATTATAACCTCTCTCTTTTCAGGCGATTGCACAGTAGGACATAACCAGAGTCAGCCTCTAGATAGGGTGTTTGCCGGACAAAGCTAATGATTTCATGGAACCAGGCGAGAGAGACTCCATCTGATGGCTTTTCCAGCGGGAAAGGGTGATGTCCTTGCCCCCAGCCGACAGGTCCATTCCCTACGTCGGCTGCTGCTAATCTTTCCTGTACCCTGAACATCTTCAGTGTGACAACCTATAGTCATTGAAAATGTGGTGTAATTTCTGGATAATCTGTTCTAGTAAATGCATTGAAGTGAGTTGCAAAGAACCTTCCATAGTAGTGTATTCATTATTAATACTTGTGTGCTCAGAACTCAATACCGTCATCCTATGTACTGCTCCCAATGGTCCTGCGAGGTATGTACTCTTACTGTCATCAGTGGTTTCCAGAGACGACCAAGGCTCCACAAGTTTCAGTGACTGCCCACGCAGAGCCCAACCCGGAGCAGCTCCAGGACCTTCAGGACCCCCGCGGACTGGGCCAATGGTGATGGGAAGCAACGGTTGGTTGAGGTTCCAGTAATAAAAACGTAAAATAAAGCTTTACACACAGTAAAGCAGCATCTGACGGCTAGATGCCTCGAGGAGATAACTGTTTCCTGGAAGTGAAGGAAGCTGGGCCGCTGTGCTGGTTAGCCATGTGGCCCAGCAACGTGCTTCGTGACGGTGGGGACCTAGTTCTCCTTCCTCTGCCACACGGTGTAGCTGAACTGGGTTTATGCCTTCACTTGTTAAAAAATAAGCATGGTGTGCCTACTAGACCATTTCTAAAGTTCCTTTCAGCTCTAGAAACTCTATGATTTATATGTGATGGAAGTGGGTGGGGAAAGGCAATGTTAGTTTCCTACAGAATCTACTCCATGATTAATGTCACCTTCTTATAAAAATATATCTGACATAGCCATCTGACTTTATATGCTTTTATGGAGGAAGCTTGAGGAGAAAAACACCCGTGCCTTATTATATCTTTCAGTTAGTGACTGTGAGGTACAGAATGCTTGGTAAAGTGAGGGCCTATTAAAAATTTATGCATATTGTCAAAAAGTCTTGCAAACACGTGAAAATGACCAGCCCTAGAGTTTGCAGTGATTTAGAAAGCAGAACTCCTAAAATGATAAATATTTCCCTTGAGGTCTGACACTGGGCTTCAATGGGTCCCACCATTCCAGACTCCCAGGACAGAGATTTATCTGTGTTTCATCAAGTATGAAAAATATATGGATGGAGGGGCTTCCGGCCGCCCCCCCCCCAAGTCATCCAGTTACCTCCATTAATGTCAGCAGGCTCATAAATTTCTCCCATGTTCTAAAGAAAGCAGCTTGTGCCACTGCACAGAAGCCTCTGGAAGTGTCACTTGCTGCCTATAAATTCACTTACACTCAATAAAGGCAATTGGATGCACATGGGCTTAATTACCATGGCCCTCCTTGGGAAACTGAGGGGTTCACCAGTTCTCAAAGGAGAGGAGAAGAAAGGAGTATGCAAAGCTAAGGCAATTTCTTGTGGCACATTACAGGATCTGAGTTATTCACTGATGTTTCTACTTATTAGTGGGAGATTATGAGCAGTTATCACTCAAGATGGAAGTGCCTTCTTGATTCAAATGTAATACCTTTGCTCATGCTTGAATCCTACGGGAAGCTCCCTGCCCTACCATCTGCTCTTCTTATTTGACTAAAAGCAACAATATGTTAGTGATCACATAACTTACTATTTTGATTACTCTTCAGTTGAGAAAACGACATATACAGCGTACTTTCACCTTTCTGCCTTAAATATTTATTTGTAAAGGGAAATGGTTACCTAGGCAAGAGCAAAGCACTCTAGGAAGGAAAGCAGAGATTTCCCATTCAAATAGACAGCCACCAGTTTCTGTCCAGGCACTCCTACTTAAAAACCCCAGCATCGTTCACCCACCAAACCTTCCTCATTTAAGGGGTCAGGCATTCCCTTGTCTATCTCAAGACTCTGAGGGTAAGAGCAAAAGTGTAACTTGGCAAAACATATGTGTATGTTCTCAATTCATTTCTTAGGTGCCACTTTTAAAAATAAATAATTGGCTATAGACAATGACAGAATGAATTCTAGAAAACCGCGGCTTTAGGGCATAAAGGATAATTCTGATGATTCTCTGACCTTACTTGGTCAGCTGGTAAATACAGATTTGTAAAGCATGAAGATAGGATAATTTCTTCTGAAACAACACATACATGTGGACACGCATCACCAGAGGACACAGAAATTAAGAGTGAGCTAAAACAAACTGAAGGGCTCGCTATCCAAGGAACATCCAGCCCGTCCTCGGTCATGGTGTATAAAGCATTGGAAAGCAGACGGTCTAAGTCATCTGGCTTTCCCAGGTAGGGGTGAGCTCAGTCAGTAGATTCTGGGCTTTCACATTCTGAGGATAATATTGGTTTTAATTTTTTCAGTAGTCCCCTGCCACTCCGTCAGCTCATTGCCTACACGGCCCCTTGCCCAGACGGGGTGCCACCCGTGGCTGTAACTCTGGCCCAGGGTCCCCCAGGTCCAGCCCCAGGAGCAGGGACTTCAGCATCACCCCGGAGCTTGTTAGAAACCCAAGGTCTACACCAAAAATGCAGACAACGAAAGCAAAACTAGACAAGTGGGGATCATATTAAACTAGGAAGCTTTTGTATAACAAAAGAAACAATCAACAAAATGAAAAGCCAACCTATAAAATGGGAGAAAATATTTGCGAGTCATACAACTGACAAATGGTTAACATCTAAAATATATGAGCAACTCCTAAAACCCAGTATCGAAAAAAACCCCAACCTGATTAAAAAGTGGGCAAAGGAACTGGATAGACATTTCTCAAACAAGGATGTACAAAGGGCCAATAGAGGGGCGCCTGGGTGGCTCAGCTGGCTAAGCCTCTGCCTTCAGCTCAGGTCATGATCCCAAGGGTCCTGGGATGGAGCCCCACATCGGGCTCCCTGCTCGGTGGAAAGCCTGCTTCTCCCTCTCCTTCTGTCTGCCACTCTGCCTATTTGTGATCTCTATCTTTCTTGTCAAACAAATAAATAAAATCTTAAAAAAAAACAACGAAGGGCCAACAGGTATATGAAAAGGTGCCCAACATCACTCATCATCAGGGAAATGCACATCAAACCCGCAATGAGCTCTCACCTCACATCAGTCAGCATGCTTAGTATTGGAGATGAAAAACAATGAGAAAACAGAACGCTTGTGTGCTGTTGGTGGGAATGTAAATCAGTGCAGCCATGATGGAAACACTTTCTCACTTTTGGGTGTATTCCCAAAGGAAATGAACTGAGGCCCTCCGAGAACTGGAGGCACACTGATAGGATAGAAATATATATATGTATATACATGTCTCTGCCCCTTGGTTCCTCGCAGACTCCTAAAAGCTTGTCATTTCCTAAGTGATCACAGCACCAGGAGCACCCTTTGTTCTAGTAATTGTTCTTTGACCCCACGTCCTCACACAGGGGCTCGTAAATCCCTGGGTGATGGGAGCGTCTTTTGTTCCGATGAAAGGATGTGTGGTGCTCGGCTGAATAGGGGGCTCGCCCCGAAGAAGACGGAGCCATGCAAAGCTTGGCACTTTTAGTCCCACTCTCTGCTCCCCAGAAAGCAGAGACAGGATGGAAACCGAGTTAATGATCAATCACGCCTACGTGATGAGGTCCCCATAAATATCCCCAAAGCGCAGGGTTTGGAGATATTCTGGGCTGGTGAACATGCGCGGGAGCTGGGAGGGTGGCCTCCCCTCCCCCACACCTTGCCCTCCGCATCTCTGCCATCTGGATGGTCACCTGTCTCCTTTCATAGTAGCCTGGTACACATGTTTCCCTGAGTTCTGGTAGATATATTAGCAAATTACGGAACCCAAGGAGGGAGACATGAGAACCCCAGTTTATAGCTGATCAGTGGGAAGTACAGGGGGCAGCCCGAGAGTCTTGATGGACGTCTGCGGCAGGAGTGGTCTTGTAGGACCCGGTCCTCTGTCTTTGGGGTCCAGCACAGTCTCCGGGTCACGTCCAAGCTGTGCTGAATTATGGGGCACCTGGGTGGTGGTGAGGAAAAGGGCTCGATGTGTGGGAGACGCACACAGCTGGTATCGCAGGTGCAGTGGACTCTTGTGGGTGTTGAGCGGTGGTTGTCAGGGAAGCAGGGTGGGGAGGAACGGGTGGCTACTAGGTGTACAAAGTTCGGCTGTGTGGACGAGCACGTCCTAGAGGGCTGGCGGTACGCTTACGGTTAACAATGCTGCATTGTATCCTTAAACATTTGGTAAGAGAATAGACCCTATCTTAATGGTTTTGATCACATACACACAAAGTAGTAAAGTAACAAGAGTGGGAGGTGATAAAAACTTAAAAAAAAAATGCAGACTCTCAGTTCCCACCCAAGGCCTTCTGAGGGTCGGGGTCCAGCAACGTGTGTTCTAATAGGCTTTCCAGAGAATTCTGATGCAGGCTCTGAAAGGACAGGCCCTGCAGTCTGGCCCAGTATTGATGACAATGTTTAGTGAGACCTTCAGGTATCTGTGCCCATGAGCTCAGCTCACATATTCCATCTGCTCAATCCCAGGCTCTGTGCTTGGCTGGGCAAGGACCAGAGGAAGACATCGCCGTCCCGCTCCCCAAGAGCTTGTGGTCTCGGAGGACAGACAGAGAAGCACGGCAGAGTGGAGGGCATGGTGGGAGCCGGAGTCGTCCCTGGCCCTCAGAAAGGGCGTCTGTCAACAGCGTTCCCACAACAGCCCCAGCGATTGTCTTTCAACATGACCTGGCACCTGAACGGACCCTGAGAGCCCCCGGCTGCTGGGCGCTCCTAATTTGACTTAGCGCCGCGGCGGGCACAGCACCTGTGGCTCCCATGGGGGGCGCACCTGTCCCCAAGGCCTCAGAGGGCAATGCCGGGCTCTTAGTCTCTCACCCGCCCCTTCTCATGTCCTGCACTCAACCTGATGTATTTTCACCAAAACAGATGGCGGAAGACTTATTCAGCTCCTGCTTTGAGTAACGTACACACGTTCACATCTCCTCTCCAGACCACAGCCTCCCTGGAGGATTTACTGATGCTAGAAATCGAAATAAACAGCCCCTTGCTCCCCTCCCTGTGTGTGACCAGTGCTTTCCCTGTCCTCCAAAAACTTCCTTTTCCATTCTGAAAGTTATTCCTGCTCCCTACAGTAACTCCATGGAGGGGCAGAAACATAGGAACCAGCCATGGGCCCTGCTTTGTACCCAGACGATATCTGCCACATCCGTTCTAGTGATTTCTTCTTGATATCTTGAAAAGTCTCGGAGGCCCCAATTCTGAAGCCTGCCCTGAAACCAGTTCTGGTTTTATAAGATGTTCACATTTCTGCAACTCTTCACGCAGCCGGGTTTCAGTTCTGCTAGTAAATGCCTAGGTTTAAGCCAACTTCTCGCTTCTCTGAGCCCCCTCTGAAATCTTTAAGATAACTGGGGCACACCAGGTCCCCGGAATCCCACAGCGCCTCTCTCTCCTTCTCCCTACATAGACCATCACCATGCTCACTGTGCAGATGTCAAGGAGGAGGGTAAAGAGAAGGAAGCAGAAAGAAGGAGAGGGCTGGGTTTCCAGGTAGCATCGAACGAGCCCCAGGGCCTCGGGTAACTGCTATCTTTTCCTGGGATGACACTACACAGGACAAGATTTCTGCTTCTGGAAGGTTCAGAACAAGGAGACACGCTTGGGGGCTGTGGGAGCATCGTGGGTTTTGGAATCCAGAGACCGGAGTGTGAATTCCAGTCCTGCCTCTCCTGCACCATGGGCCCCAAGAAAGCCATTGGTACAGATTTTCTAAGCCCTGGGATCCCAGAAGGGCGCCACGAGCAGCTCTTGGTGTGACTTCTCTCGTAGGAGAGCGGAGAGCCACAGAGGCTGAGACGACCAGAACCACTTCTGAAGGAATGAATCATGGTGGAAGCTGGTGTGGCCCCCAGGGCTTAGGACATCCAGGCGGGGACCACGAGAGACCAGAGCGGGCTGAGACCTGGACAGCCCTCCACTTCCCATGCCAACGGGGAACTGGTGTTCTGCCTCCACCCAACCGCTCACCCTCAGCGAATTTCTGCTCACGGCCTAGGGCTCTGCTGGGGAGTAAGTACGGTCACCCAGTTCTAGAACCCCTCAGTGTGAGTTCCAGGAGTCCAGATTGGCATAAACTGCGGGAGCGAGAGAAGAGTCTCCCCGGGTCCACATGCCTTGAAGTGACAAAGCTTAACTCGCAGAACGGGGCACAAAAGGACCACGTTGACCGCATTTCAGTTATATCTTAATTTTAAAAATGAAACAAGCAAACAAAGTTCCTCCTACCAAACATAGCATTCCAAGACCACTTCCAGAAAGAATGCACAGTTGCTGGTGATCTGTAGGCTGTCAGTGCTCCGCCCTGGGGATCTGAAGCACATTCCCTACTGTCTAGTTTTGTTTGCCTGCCCTGTTATTACCCCCTCAGCTTCGTCCCCACCCCCAGACCCGGGAGCCCTGCCTCCCCCTGCTCCACCACCAGCCGGTCTCTCTAGAGATTTCCAATGTAGCATTTCAAAAAGATGCTCACAGCTGGGATTATAAAGTTCCCACACCCAGGAATGAAAACTGCAAATTTTGTGTCTAGGAAATAATGGCCTTCCTCTATGCTTAAAATAATTATGGAGGGGGTAACGCGTGCCAGACATGGCTCCAAGGATTTGATATGAATTAATCGATGTTATCCTACCGGTGAATTAGGTGCTATTAAGATCCTCCTTTTAATGAGGAAATGGGAGGCCCAGAGAAGTTAAGTAACTGGTTCAAGGTCACACAGCCTGTAAGTCCCAGAGCTGGGAGTTGAACCCATGCTGCCCGGGTCTACGACCTCAGCTCTCGTGTGTGTGTGTGTGTGTGTGTGTGTGTGTGTGTGTGTGATTTATAATGTCTGTGCTCATCATGAATAAGATTACACAGTGAGATTAGAGACAGTGGCTTCTGTCCATTACATTCCCAGCCAGGCCCGCCCCGCTAAGGACCCAAATCATCCCACGCCTTTCCTCTTGACCATCCCTCTGACTGACTGTGTGTTGGCTTGAAGAATGGAATAAGGCTACCTAATTTATATCTCTTCCAGATTCCTTAAGAGTACGTGGATTAGAGGGAGTTGGCTAAAATCTGAGATGCGACCCTGGGCCGATCCTAGAGCTGTCCCTCTATCTGGGGGTGTTACTCTGCACCGAAGGATGAGCCGCTCGTCAGGCTGAATCGCCACACACTGAGTAACAAAATGCAGGTGGGGAGGAGGTGGCCATGTTCTGGGACAATTCGTAAAGACCCGAAGGCCTGGGGTCAGCCCTGGTTTTCAGGTGACTGGAGCCCACGGACCCCCTTGAGGGCGGGCTGTGTGCAGGCAGCCTCCCTGGGCTTCAGGGTTCTCATAACCCTGGAGGGGGCCTCTTCCAAGAGCCTCGATGATACTTTAAAATACAGCTTATTGATGGATTCTGAAACAGCAGTGACGCTTTACGGCAGGTCCCAAGCCAGGAGACATATCAATCGTAACAAGATATTTTTTGAAGACGGGTCGTTACGATAGCGCTACCCAACACAGGAGCCACTCGTGACCTTGGCTATCTCAGCTTCAATCTAAATTCATTAGAATAAAATAAAATAAACCATGCAGAGCCTCCCTAATTATCTTGCCAGCCCTCAGACCAATGGGACAGCTCGGGTCTGGAGTAAAGCACTGTTCCAGACAAACCCATGCGGTTCTGTCCTTCATCACAGATGCTACGGTGAAAGGGAGAAGAGTCTTATGTCAGAGCTGTTGAAGGGTGTGGTTCGCTGAAGAACAGCCCCCAGAGATGCTGGATCCTGACGCCCCCACCCCACGCCTGTAAATGTTCTCTCATATGGAAGTAGGGGCTTTGTAAGTGCGGTGAGTCAAGGATCATGAGACAGGGGGATCATCCTGGACTACCTGGGTGGACCCTAAGTGCAATCATCGGTGTCCCCTGGACGGGGGAGCACAGAGAGATCAGGGACACACAGAAGAGGAGGAGAACTGGGCTCCCCCTTCGAGCTGCCGGGTGGGGGTGCGGGTGGGGATGGGGGTGGGGGGAGCACACAGCCCAGACAACGCCCTTGATTTCACACAACACTCAATAAATGTTAGTCTCCATCGTCATTATTAGTTTAGATCAATACACACTGAATGTACCGGGTCGGCAAGTGTTGCTAATTACAGTGGGGGCCAGTGGTGAGCTAGGGAGACAGGTGCCACACCCGAGGGGGCGGGGCTGGGAGGAGGAACGCAAGGTTGGGTGGAGGGAGCCCGTGCTTCCTTGAGGAACAACTGAAGCTCCCACCAGCTGAAATCCGGTTTCCAAGATTGCAGTCTTTGACAAAAACAGCGATTCTGAATAGTTCAGCCTCTACGCAAGACCCAATGAGCACAGCTGCCTCACTATCCAGGATTCTTGGCAACTGGGGCCAAGGGTGGAGCTAGGGAAACAGCGCAGGAGGGAGTGTCAACGTGAATGGAGAGCCTGGAGCCTCCCAGGAAGGACGGAGCCTAAAGAGTCACGACAGGGACAGGGACAGGGACAGAGAGTATCAGCCGCATTTTTACCATGACTGCATATTCAAGAAAATCCTAAGGAATCAACTAAAGGACTACTAGACATAACCCAAGAGTTCACTTAGCTGATGGTGCAGATATATATCTATATATGAAATATAAAATTTAAAAAAATATAAAGTATATAACTCACAGTCTGGAGAGGACAGTCATATTGTAATAATGTTGGGTGGGGACAGATGGGGACGATACTCATGATGAAGGCTGCATAATGTAAGGACTTGTCCAGTCACTATGTTGCACTAAGATGCCATTTTATGTCAACTATACCTCTACAATAAAAAAATATGTAAGTAAATAAAATATACAACTAATAATAATAGAAAATGATGTTTGGAGAAAATCTCAATAAAATAGGAAAATACCTATGAAGTTCATAACTTCAAAGAGAAACTTATGGGGCCCAGGTGTTTCATCGGCACCATCTCATTAACTACCCACGACAACCGCAGGTGGCAGGTGTGGTGACTTCCTGGTACAGGTGGCCAGGGTAGGGCTCAGAGGTTCCCAGGGCACAGAAACTGGGCAATGAGTTCTTAACAGCTGTCTGATTTCTCTCCTTCTGTGTCTTTCTTCCTCTCTCTTTCTAGCTTCATAGAGGCCAGCTAAAAAATCAAAGGCAAGTGATAACTGAGAAGTCCTTTTTGTAATAATGTACCTAAAACAGCTCTAGTGTCGGGAACCTCGATGACTCCATTTTAGAAATCACTTAAAAAGATGACATCACGGAGTGAACCCTAGAGCACAGAGTGATTCACAGAAGAGAGGCTATACTGACAAAACCCAAAAGAGTTTCACACTCCCCACAACGCTCTCTCCCCCATTAACAAGACAGGTGCAAATGGAAAGATTACCAAGAACATTTTTCTTTTATCAATTTGCTGAAAGATTATAAAGATAGTAATCGATTCATTCTCTAGTGAACCCATGCTGTAAAACGCTAAGCAATCACTACAAACATCTTCTGGAAAATATTTTAAGGACACGGGAAAACCCAATGTTAACTTTACAAAAATTTAAAAAAAGATTCATAAAACTGAAATGAAATACAAATGTGAGAGAAAAAAGATGGGAGGAAATTTACCGAGAACTTTTACAGTAGCGACCGCGGCACGCTGAGATCAGGAATGATTTTAATTTTCCTCTCCACACTTCCCCGTCTTGCGCATTTTCTACACAAGCGTGTGCTACGTTTAATGTCGACAAAACAGGATTCCTTTAATTTAAAAACTGATTTAAAAGACAAATCTGAGTATGGTTTGGCAGGGGAAACTATGGAGTAAACGAGCTCAGCACACTTATTCTAGATTTTTTGAGTTGCCATTGTGTGCCCTATTGGAATTTAGCCCGAGGACTGATCCTGTTTCATGTTTGAAAAGACAGTATTTGCTTTTTACTTGTATTTGATTTAAAAAAGCAAGGAAAAGGATTTTTATCAAAGTCAATCGGATAAATGTAACCTAATCATGAACATAAATTTGCCGTTGACCTTACATTCCTTAAAAAAAGAGGAAACTTTATGTTTTTGCGAAGGATGCCCAGCACACCCGTGGGAGCTGCTCTGGCTCGGCCTCCGGACCGTCAGGCCAGTGGCATCGGGATGAGATATTCTCCAGGGGCTGGCCAGAGAGGGCTGGGTCTCCAGAGGTGCCCATAACCCCCGGCACAATGGAAGGGGCCCCTCCTCGCATGACACCAGGGTCCTCCAAGCCCCCTGTGAACCTTCAGGAAGACAACTCATATTTACTGCCAGCCCTATGTCTCTCAATTCTTTTATCAAAGGATGATTTCCAGGAGTATTATGCAGGCATTACATTAACCTACTCTTTGAAAATTAGGGTTTAACAATTCTAAATATTTATTTTGGATGATCCCAAATTGATTGCTCTGTTTCTTTGCTTTTTAACATATTTTTCATGGGGCCTTTTATTATAAAAATAATACTTGTTAAAAACTACTTTCAGTAGCACAGAATATAAAATAAAAAGGAACATTACCATGCTAGATGTAGCCATGTTAACAATTTCCAGTGTTATCGTTTCAGAAATTCTGCATGCATACACAAATGTGTATTTAATAAGTTAAATATGTGTATGAATGTATGTGCGTATGCAGGTGTGTTTTATAGATTTCAGCTTATTCGGGGTTATAATCGTACATGGTTTTTTCAACTTGGTTTTGCCTCCTAGCAGTAAATTGGACTTTAAAACATAAAGCATCATTTCATTTACACTAAACATATTTGTGGAAACCTATTCCCTGCAGTCCTGAAAGAAGGAGAGGGAAGGTCCTGATAATTGAAGGTCGTGAACACGGGGCATATCCTTCTCACTATAGAAATGAATTTTATTATAAACCTATGTGATTTCATCAGAAGACTCCATTGTTTTGAAACTATGCCTTTCTACCTAAATGTCCACAATTATACAAAATCACAAGTGTATCTCCCCTGGACACAATTACGTAATTGGATAAGAGTGAAACACTGTGGGATTGTGGCTTGCACGATTCACCCCTTATTTGTGGAATTCATACACCCCTCCCTTCTCAGCACCAGGCTCCTCCCGGCCAGGCTTGCCCTGTGACTAGGGAAGGGGCACGTGAGTGAGCAGGTGGCCACCGCCAGGTAAAAACAGTAATGGCCTGGCGTACAAGTCTAAGTGCCGGGCGTTTCTTAACAACCCCACGGAGGAGGTATGAGTCTGGTCCTCGTAGCACAGATGGGGAAACTGACCCACTGGGATCTCCAGCCTGTGTGTTTAATCATCACGCAAACTTCCAGGGGCAGGAATGGTGGCCACGGGCTAGGCAAAACTCAAGCAGGCCATAGGGACGAAGTCTGGAGGGAGACTCCTCCGGGAGGGTTTCTGAAGAAGTTAGTGAGGCAGCGGTGTGGGGGGCAAGCAAGAGAAGGTGGATGAGTGGGGACACCGACTGAGTCTTTGAGCCTTACCCTCTAGGGGTCTTGATGAAGGAGGGGGTGAATACTGAGATCCCAGGTGAACCCCCAGAGTGCCTGAAGAAAATCTGCAACATCTGGGTCGTGCTTGTGTTCCTGCGGGTGCAGATTATTGGATGGGGTTGGGGGGGTTTGGATGGCTCTGAGGAGGAGGGGATTTGTGGATGAGGGTCTGAAGGAGCCTGCCCGTGCCTTGAGGTTGTGCTCCTGGGGGACGTGGGGTTCCTGGGGGAACTGACATCCCAGTGAAGGTGTCTGTGCTGGGATTGTGGGTGCCCAGTGACTGGGGGCATGAGGCAGAAATCACAGGTTGCGCAAGGAAGCCCCCCAAGGACCCAGTGGGCTGGCCACCCTATGCCGGACCAGATAACTATACTTCATGCCTGCGGGACCGGCCAGGGCACAGAAAACAGCGTACACCCACATGCCATTCACTCTTGGTCCAGCCCCCACCTGCTGGAGTTAGGGTTTAACCTCCATTCATCATCAGAAGCCACAAGGGGAAGGAAAGTGGTCCAACATTCAGGTAGGAGTTTGACTTGACTCCAAACATATTCAAAACAGACAGTTCACCTGGAAGAGATGATTTCAAACCAGAAGAAACAGTGAGTTGCCCACAACGGACAAAGCTGAGTGTCCCTTGGATTGCGAGCAGGAGAGTGGGCAGTCTGCGGACAAGGTTAGTGAGGGGAAGACTGGGTGTTGATATGTGGATAACAGGGAAACATGCTATTTTTAAGTGTTGAGAACACTGATATCCTTGCTCATTCAGCATCATTACATTTTATCAGCTGTATTGATGTATAATTGATAAATACACACAGAAAGCGTACAGATTGGTAGGTTCTGACTCTCTATACCCATGAAAACACCACCAGAATGGGGAGAAGAAGGAACGTGATGGCAAAAGGAGGGTCTATGCGCCCATATATGCCTCCCTCTCTGTTTACAGCTTTATTCACTTTTCACTATAAATATTTTTTTCACTGAAAATGTCCCATTTTGCTTTAAGATATCCCTGACAAATAAGATATCAGAAGAAAAGCTCACCAATTTCATCAATTTTGAATGTAAAAAAATCATCAGTATTTTAAAATTGTATTTATACAATAAAGGACAGAACTCCCCAATCAAAAGCAATTAATTGCTATATCATCAAACATTCATAGTCATAAAGGTTGTTATAAAGCTTAAGTGTTATTGAGGAAACTGTATTGGGCTCCTGTACAGTTACCACAAGAGGATTCAGGATGGCTGAAATGCCTCTAAATCATCGTAAAAGTAATTGACACATATTAATTATCACTGCATAACATGTTACGTCAGAACTTCAGGACAGAAACAGATGTTTATGCGGTCACTGTTTCTGTGGGGAGGGACAGGATGTGGCTGTGCCGGGTGCCCCTGCCTCAAGGTCTCCCACTGGGCACTAAGCATCAGCTGGGGTGCCGTCTCATCCGAAGGCTCACCTGGGGAGAATGACATCCAGGGTCATCCCATGGCTGTGAGCAGAAGTTAGTTTTTCCCAGGCTGCGGGAGGGAGGCCCTCAGCTCCTTGCCTCACAGGCCTCTCCCCTGGCCAGCTCACCACATGGCAGCTGGCTTTTCTCACTTCCCGATACCCCATCACTTCTGTCATTGCTTTTCCTTCAGAAGGGGAGTTTTAGGTCTGGATCCACTCAAGAGGAGGACATTATGAGGAGCAAAGGGTAAGGTCACTGGAGGTCATCTCAGAGGCTGCTTACCATGGACATGAGTATCTTCCAATGTCATTTTTTGAGATGAAGTTTGATTCTCTGTTGCTGACAGTTCAATTCTCCGGTTCTGATGAGCTAACTGAAGTGGGGGCTGAGCACCTCTGAACCCAAGGGAAGCAGTACAGTGCCCATTAAAGGAAACAGACGGCCAAGTCTGGCCTCCATGGCTCCTGGGACTGCTCACAACAACCCACCTGCGTTTTCTCCCCCTCTTGAAATAAAATAGATTTTAAAAGTGCTCTAACTAGGTTTTCTACAAAGTGTTCCACCGTGTGGAGGGTTCTGTGTCATAGACAAGTGTCTATGCTGCTATGTGTGCTTCTCTAAGAACCAATACTTTTTAAAAAAAGATTTTATTTATTTATTTGACAGAGAGAAACACGGCCAGAGAGGGAACACAGCAAGGGGAGTGAGAGAGGGAGAAGCAGGCTTCCCGCCGAGCAGGGAGCCCGATGCGGGGCTCGATCCCGGGACTCTGGGATCATGACTTGAGCAGAAGGCAGATGCTTAATGACTGAGCCACTCAGGTGCCCCAAAACTAATACCTTTAAATCACTTAAAGTTTCACTCAGGAGCATTAAAGAAGACACTTCATGCAGGAAGGTCTGGGGCCTTGTCCCCAGAAGCGCTACTCACCCACCCCTCATTTCAAAGAGGCCCATGGCTTCTGAGCTAGGTCACAGGTTAAGCAGCCGTCTCAGAGAATCCTGACAGAGCAGAGCTGTGATTGAGAATCTCGAGGCTCACCCAAGTAGAGAGGCTGGCCTGACCCTTGAGGGGAGGGCAGCAGGACCTGCTAGTGTCTGGGCCCCTTGGCTTCTGGACAGATCTGGCCTATGAAAGCCACCCATGAAGTTCAAATCCATATGATCATAGGAGTATATTATTTATTATTTAAATGATTATTATTTATTTGCTTGTGTTTTCAGAAGGCACCTCCTCTGAGGTGCCTTATTATTTATTTATTTAAACGATTATTTTCAATGTTATATACTTACTTTATTTTTTTTTGGAAGAGAGAGAGAGAGCACATGTATGCAAGTACGGGTGGGAGGGACAGAGGAGAGGAAGAGAGGGAATCTTAAGCAGGCTCCACGCCCAGTGTGAAGTCCAACATGGAGCTTGATCCTATGACCCCAAGATCATGACCTAAGCCGAAATCAAGAGTCAGATTCTTCACCAACTGAGCCACCCAGGTGCACCATCATGTGGATCTTATTTTAGAAAAGCAAACACCAGCACAGAAAGCAATCTCATTTTAAAAAGAATAGCTCATGAATTCCTAGCCTTGACCTTTCACTCTTCTAAAAGGAAGCCCAGAACTCCATGAATATATATGGATATATTTCTGTGCCTAAAAACATCCCAGAGCCTAAACCCCACGTGTGTGGCTCACGTTTACCTGCATTCGATGAACCAATGACGGATCTGATCTTGAAGGTTCTCCTTGATGTCTGGGCCTTCTATTAATTTCAGGTCATCCTTGATTGTAACCAGGGCTTTCTTGTAGTTCTCCTCATGCTTTATCTGCACCTCATTCCTCAGGGAGCTCACCTTCTCAGCCTGGATTATTGTATCACTGACTTCATTAAACAGGGGAGGTGCCTTCTGAAAACACAAGCAAAAAGGTTTGAGATCATAAAAGATCGTGCTGGTGAAGGGCATTAGATGTTAATGAAGTATGTCAATACCTTTGATGCTGTCTTATCAAGGCCTACGAGAAATACATACAGAATGAAAGAATCAGGTGTGGTAGGAAAATCTGAAGAAATGATTCACCACTATGGAGAGGAAAGATGGGGATCACTTCATACCATTTCCCAGAATCTGGGGGCAGGAATTAGCTTGAAAAAGGCACAGTTAAAAAACATTAAAAAATACAGTTCAAACTCCTGAAAGTATTTCCAAATCTTCTTGGTTCTTGGGAGAACAAAGCATATAGAGAAAGTCCTCAAAGCAAGACTGGTGAAAAGTTTGGGAGCTCTGATGTCAAGGAAAACTACTCCCGAATCAACTTGGCAAACATCTGTTCTATTGTTTTTTGGTTTTTTTAAAAGAAGAATTAGTAGTATTTTTTTAAAAAGATTTTAATTTATTTATTTGACAGAGAGAAACACAGCAAGAGAGGGAACACAAGCAGGGGGAGTGAGAGAGGGAGAAGCAGGCTTCCTGCCGAGCAGGGAGCCCGATGTGGGACTTGATCCCGGGTCTCCAGGATCATGACCTGAGCCGAAGGCAGTCGCTTAACCAACTGAGCCACCCAGGTGCCCCATATCTGTTCTATTATTAAAGACCTCACAAGTAAGAAATTTTCAGTTGACTCCAGACATTCACCCTGATATTACATCTTTTTGTTAGAATTTCAAAATCTGCTGATTAGCAGGTCAACAGAAGTCTGGCTCTTAAGCACCAATCAAATGCTCAGCACTGGTCTATGTCACCTACCTCCTTAAGAGAAAATATAAAATCACTTTGAGGGGCGCCGAGATGGTTAACTCAGTCTAACACATGACTCTGATCTCAGGGTCTTGAGTTCAAGCCCCACACTGGGTGGAGAGCCTACTTAAAAAAACAAAACAACAACAAAACAACATTAACCATTTTGAGACCCAAGTCCCATTCTCTGGAAACTCTAAAGAAATAGAGTTGTCAAGAGAAGAGTAACATACGGCAGAGTAGCGAACAATGTCAGGTAGCCTAGACCTTCTAGCATGGATTTGGTTGCAAATTTTGAACTAAGAGGCACTTGGAGAAGAAAGACATGCACAGGGCAGAGGTGCCTTGGATCCCACCTCTGCAAGCTGAAGGTCTGTTTCCTTCACAGATGAAGGATCTGAGCTCTAAGCAGTTCAAAGTCAGCCCAGGCCATTCAGCAAATAAAGGGCATATTCCCGGGTGTGCTGGAACCTGCCCATGATAGCTCAGGAAAGCCGACTCACATGTTTTCTGGAATTTTGCAAGCTGGTTGTTAAATACAGCCTTTCTAGAATGCTCAATTGTAGTAACTCATGAAGCAAATTATATTACAAAGTTCTCAAGACTCAAAACTCATCACTTCCTTATTATTTTGCTGCATATTACTATATAATCTATGTTCCCGATTTGTTGATGTCTGTTGTACCTTTCTGGTGAAAACACTATGTAATGGTACGCCAGAATGCGTATCTTCCCAACTGGGTTATTCCTGTTAGTAGGTTGAATGGGCTACGATGGGACTATGTACGCCATGGAAATTAGCAAGTGGTATTTAAATTGTTCTAAGTTGTTCTGATTTCTGTTTACTTTTCATCTTTCTTGTGTTCCGTTTTTGTTTTGCTGAAGCATGCCCATGAGGGTAACCTACAATGTGGGTACGGGCAGCAGTGAACCTTCTAAGTACTTGCCCTTCCAAGGTGCTTCCTTGGGCCCCTCCCACCTGAACGGCAGTACGGCAGCTTCCCTGGAGGAGACTTAGGTGAGCAGAGCCCTCAATGACCAGTTTGTTGGACACTGCTGTTCCTTGTGGATAAGCTGTTTTCTCTCCTGCTTTACACTCAGAGCTCTGAATGTTTATTAAAATGCGTCTAGGTGTAGGCACGTCCTCACTCACTAGTTTGGTAGGCCCACTCAATATAAAAAATTATGTCTTCAACTCTGAAAATTTCCCTTCTGTTATTTCCTTTCTCCCCATTTCCTCTCTCTGCAACAAATATTAGCTAAAACGCCAGGCCACCAGATTAATCTTTGGCAACTCTGACTCTTCTCTTCCATGTTCCTTCTCGCCTTGATCTATTTGCACTATGCTATAGGAAGTCTTGAACTTTATCTTCCAGAACTCATCTGGTTTTCAGTCATGTCCATTTATTATTTGTATTTATTTAACATTTTAGGGGGTTATTGTTTTGCCTTTGGGGATACGCTTTTTATTTCACCAGAATTCTTTCTTATTTTATTTTTGCTCCCTTCTTGTTTTTAGTAGTTATTTTGTTCAGGGAATTTTTTTTTCTTAGAGGCAACACACCCTCAAATACACTGGTGAGTCATTTTTCCCCACTTCTCTTTTTTTCCCCTTAAAATTCTGGAAGGCTTAAAGAAACAGATTCCCAGTTTCATCCTGGAGGTGAGGAAGCAGGAAGAAACTAGTAGTTCTGGAAAATCTTCAGGTGATTCTGGTAATTATCCAGGGCACAGTGTGGCAACCTGTAGCTCCCAGGCCGAACCTGAATCACACATGTTTTTGTCAACAAGGCTCTACTGGATCACAGCTGAGCCCATTCATTGACATACTGTCTGTGGCTGCTTTCATACCCCAAAGACAATGTTGAATAGTTGTGGCAGAGATTGACAAAGAAGGAGAAGGGGGAGAGGGAGGAGGGAAGGAGGGGAGGAGGAGGCGGTAGAGGAGCTGTTTCATCGAAGAATCACAGAAGATGCAGGTGCCCCTCACTGCTTGTGGAAGCGATCCCTCAACCTTTACAATAATCTGGCCAGGCAGGCATTTGTAGAATACAAAGAAATGAACCAGAGAGGTGAATTAGTCTTCCCAAACTCACACAGCTGGCAAATGGCAGAAGCAGGAAAAAAAAGTCTGGTTTATCTTTTTTCAAAAAAAATTATTTTATTTTTTCAGTGTTCCAAGATTCCTTGTTTATGCCCCACACCCAGTGCTCCATGCAGTACTTCAGTACCCACCACCAGGCGCTCCCATCCCCCCACCCCCTTCCCTCCAAGACCCTCAGTTTATTTCTGAGTCCAAAGTCTCTCACATTTCATTTCTCTCCCCGATTTATCCTACTTCCCATTTCCTTTCCTTCTCCTACTGTCCTCTATATTACCCCTTATGCACCGCAAGTAAGTGAAATCATGTGATACTTGACCTTCTCTACTTGGCTTATTTCACTCAGCATAATCTCTTCCAATCCAGTCCATGTTGCTACAAAAGTTGGATATTCATCCTTTCTGATGGAGGCGTAGTATTCCATTGTATATATGGACCACATCTTCTTTATCCATTCATCTGTTGATGGGCACCTTGGCTCTTTCCACAGTTTGGCGATTGTGGCCATTGCTGCGATGAACATTGGGGTACATATGGCCCTTCTTTTCACTACATCTGTCTCTTTGGGGTAAATGTCCAGTAGTGCAGGGTCATTGGGTAGCTCTATTTTTAATTTTTTATGGGATTTCCACACTGTTTTCCAAAGCAGCTGCACCAACTTGCATTCTTACCAACAGTGTAAGAGGGTTCCCCTTTCTCCGCAGCCTCTCCAACACTTGTTGCTTCCTGTCCTGTTAATTTTGGCCATTCTGACTGGTGTAAGGTGGTATCTCAGTGTGGTTTTGATTTGAATTTCCCTGATAGCTAGTGATGTTGATCATTTTTTCATGTGTCTGTTAGCCACTTGTATATCTTCTACGGAGAAGTGCCTCTTCATATCTCCTGCCCATTTTTTGATGTGTTTATCTTCTTTTTGGATGTTGAGTTTGAATAGTTCATTATAGATCTTGGATACCAGCCCTTTGTCTGTGGTGTCATTTGCAAATATCCTCTCCCATTCTGTGGGTTGCCTCTTTGTTTTGTTGACTCTTTCCTTTGCTGTGCAGAAGCTTTTTATTTTGATGAAGTCCCAAAAATTCATTTTTGCCTTTGTTTCCTTTGCCTGTGGAGACATGTCTTGAAAGAAGTTGCTGTGGCCGATGCCAAAGAGGTTACTGCCTATGTTCTCCTCCAGGACTGTGATGGATGCCTGCCTCATGTTGAGGTCTTTCATCCATTTCGAGTTTGCATTTGTGTGTAAGAGAATGGTCTAGTTTCATTCTTCTATATGTAGCTGTCTAATTTTCCCAGCACCGTTTATTGAAGAGACTGTCCTTTCTCCACTGGAGATTTTTTCCTGCTTTGTTGAAGATGATTTGACCATAGATTTGTGGGTCCATATCTGGACTCTCTACTCTGTTCTGTTGGTCTATTTGTCTGTTTTGTGCCAGTACCATGGTGTCTTGGTGATCACGGCTTTGTAATAAAGCCTGAAGTCGGGTAACGTGATACCCCCAGCTTTGTTTTTCTTCTTTAACAATTCGTTAGTGATTCAGGGTCTTTTTTGGTTCCATATAAATTTTAGGATTGTTCCAACGCTTTGCAGAATGTTGGTGGAATTTTGATCAGAATGGCATTGAAAGTATAGATTGCTCTGGGAAGGATAGACATTTTGACAATGTTTATTCTTCCGATCCATGAGCATGGAATGCTCTTCCATCTTTTTGTTGTCTTCTTCAATTTCTTTCATGAGTGTTCTGTAGTTCCTCGTGTACAGATCCTTGACTTCTTTGGTTAGGTTTATTCCTAAGTATCTTATGGTTTTTGGTGCTATAGTAAACAGAATCAATTCTCTGATTTCCCTTTCTATTTTTTCATTGTTAGTGTATAAGAATGCAACTGATTTCTGTGCGTTGATTTTGTATCCTGCCACATTACTGAATTGTTGTATGAGTTCTAGTAGTTTGGGGGTAGAGTCTTTTGGGTTTTCCACATAGAGTATCATGTCATCTGCAAAGAGAGAGAGTTTGACTTCTTCTTTAAGGCTGGGTTTATCTGACCCAAAGGCACGCTCCGGGGTTTGGCACAACAGCCTGGGTGCGAGCTGGGGCTCAGCCATTCGCTGCCTCGGGGATTTTGTAAAAGGCATCAACACTGGTGTGGCTCAGTTTCTCCCACTTTAATGAGTGCAGCAGCAGACTGTGAAGACAGGGGGGAACCCTCTCTGTGAGACCACTGAGTGACCCCTCTGTGCATTTACCGCTGTTGTGATGGTGACTGTTCCCATAGCAACGGGTGCACCAACCTCTAAGCAGGTGCACCCAGGAATGCTAGGAATTACCGTACAAGGAAAATTTCAGGGATGAGAGAGGAACATTAAATTTCATCTCAAATGCTTTGAAAAAGATCCAGGACAAAATTCCAGTATAGGACAAAATTTTGCCTTGTTTACAAAAGGACATTAACAAAGTCATACATGTAAATCAATTAGTTGGAAAAAAGATATTCTTAAAGACTTAATTGATACCATATACTAAAATAAATGCAAAATGGATGAAATAAGTAATTTTAACAGTATGCATGTGTAGACCCCCACACAATCTCCAAGAGATATCTATGACCCTTTGGGAGTGATTTCTCTACCAGAAACTGTGATCAGGATGCCATTAGAGCATAGCACCCACTTAACAACACAAAGCCCGTGAAAGAGATGGAAAAAATTATACATATAATACTTAAAAATATGCGTTAGAAAGTCTAAGGAACTAATCCAATTGTCTGAGTTTAGCAAACATACAACTTTTATGGTAGAAAAAATGCTAAAATCCCTTCAAAAGTGAATCTAGAATGAAAATCACTTCAAAGAACAATGTTCCCAACAAGTGATCGAAATTCCGTCTCTATGCAGGTGCTCAAGATAAGACTGTATTATATATCTTATGCAAAAATAGATAGAAATTTTCTTTATTTAATCATTTTTTTAAAGTATCTAATTCTAATATCTTTCAGGTGATATTTTTTTATTCCTAGTGTTTATTTACATTTTCACTGTACAAAGTGAGAGTGCATAATTCACAATGCAGTTTTTATCTCTGCAATGGCTATTTTAGAGTTTACTGTTTTCATGAAGAATGTTAAAATGGCTCCTTACTATAAATGACCCAAATTTCTTTGCGATGAACAGGCAAAATTGTTTTGAAGTCTTGCATTAATGTTCTGATTCTCTGCTCTATCAACCAATCATATGGTATTGCTTTACCCCCAATTGCATTGTTTTTATGGTAATTTACAGCAGATTTCTTTCACAGATGGACAGGTATAAACCACACTGTAGCTGTTCTTTCCCCCTTTTGTCCCCTGAAAATGAGGCAATGAGTAGGTGACTGATTTGGGTCTTGGCAATAGCTCTATGACATGATGGAACATTCCATCAACTTCCTAGCGCTTCCATATTCTTTGAGGGAAGCAGAGAAATCGCTCAGCTCCTACTGGATTTTTCTAACCACCCCAGTGGTGCGTGCTCTGTCTTTTGCATTCTTTCTCTGCATTTGCTTACCAGATGGCCCATCCATTTTGGAGGTAGAAATGGGGACATGACTATCCCATTGAACAGATGAAGACACTGAGGGTTGTGCCTAAGTGGGTCTCCCAAGTCATTCTATGTTAATGAAGAAGCTAGCGGTTAGGTTTCCCGATTCCTTCTGTTCTGTGTCTCTCCTCTTACACCATACTGTGCTGATAATATGTGTGTATTCATGCATGTTTCTTAATATAGACTGTCTCTGACGAAAATACATTAGGGGTCATTTGTAGCTCCTTTCTCTAGTTGCTTTTGAATTTAAAGGTTATAATATATTTAGGTCCTATGTTAATGAGCAGCTTTTCCTTTGGGCTAAAACATCTTTTCCTCGTTAGCAACTTTGGTCATATGGAATTGAAATTTGTTAACCCACTGCATAAACAGCAACTCATTTAAAAATAAATTACGAATATTAAAGGGAAATAGAGAACATGATAATACACTATATATTGAAATACATCAGCTGTAGAATAATGCATCTTAATGAAGGCTTCCCATGTGAATAAACCATTATATTTACAAGCTTTCCTCAGTTAATGACCCGGAACGGGATAGCGAAACCTGCGTTCATAGCAAGGTCCTCTGTCAGCAAAAATATACATATTAATAATTGATGTTGCTGTAAAAATAGGACATCTGATGATGCTTCCTGGGTTTGTGGGGAAATAGGACTCCATGGTCCATTAACTTAAAATGCTTATCTAATGTTTGATGGGCTTTGTCTTTAAAAATCCTGTTCAAATTAGTCAGATAAAATGGACATTTGTCCACATGAAAATACGTTCAATTTATCAGTCACAAATACACTCGCAGACAAGTGATTTAATGCTGGCAACGTCCTCCAGAAGCTCATTGTCTTGGGGGGTTTTGCTTCCTCACGGTGGCAAAGTGGGAGCAGGGAGGGGAAGGGAAAGCATCTATTCCAAGCAAGGGGCCGTCCTGCGAAATCTCTTGCTGTCGTCAATGCAGAGATTAATTAGCTCCGGCGCCTCCTGGACGCAGCGCGTGCTGCTGTTCATTAGGAAGCAGTGAGGGGCAGGCGCAGTGGGCCCCCCACTCCCGCCACACGCTTCTTGCTCTAATTTTGCTCACGGAATGCACGCCTCACGCTGCGGAGGGGCTGCTCTTCAGTTGGTCCATTTCAAGATGCTCCTTAGTTTATGAAAATAAGCCATTTTGTTCCATCATTTCATTTAGAGGAGCGCATCTACATTTATGTGTCTGCATTCATATAAATACACCTACTTACAAAGATGAACCCAGCAGGAAAAGCAGGAAAAAACTGTACACAGAGCCCCAGCCGCTGGTTTTCCTGAGCCCTCTGCTCCTACTGGTTACGGGAGGTCCTTATTTTAGGATGCCACGATTTCAGTGGGTGCAAAACTATTAAATAATACAGTTTTTTAAGCCCACAGGCCTAAATTCTAGAAGTTATTTAGTAATTTGAAGATCTGCTAAGTTAGGAGCAGGGCCGGAATGGCTAAGTTGAGTTTACAATTGATTAGTGATAGTGATAGTGATTAGTGATGATCAATTACAATTGATTAGCCACTTCTGCGTCTTACTCTCTTGAAATGTTTTTAAAATGAACACTCGGATGATGGCCCTTCTAGGTCATGAGGCCTGATTTTAAGTGATCGACAAAGATTAACTAATTTATTCCTCCTAATGACCTTATGAGTAGGTGGCGCTCTTATCTTCCTTTTATAGGGGAGGAGGCTGAAGTACTGGAGGGGCACACAGCCCGGCGGGGAGGACCAGGGCTTTGGCCCGCAGGGTCTATTTCTGCCATCTCCGCTCTGACCCTATAAACTCAGCTGTATCTCTCCACTGATAGGCTTCTTTTGGCTTAACCCATTTTTGTCTGCAAATGTTTTTTTTTTTACAGGTAATATAAGTCATATGTTTTAGAAACCATGCATTTGTAATTTTGATAGATATATTGCTGATCTGCCCCACAAAGATGTTAGAGGGTTTCCCCCACCCAACATTGTAGGACAGAGCCTGTCTTTCCATCCTTTGCCAACATGGTGACATTAACACCTTTGGTCTTAGTTAATTTAAGTAGGTAGAAGAAAATATCAATTTGTAAGCGTTTTTGAATCGTGAGTGATGTGAACCTCTAAACCTGTGATATTAAACCATTTGAAGAAAAGTAACAGCTAACGCTCACCTAGTGTTCACTGTGAATGTGTCAGAGGCTATCTTAAATGTTTTACAGGTAGGAATGTCGTTCTACCTATCTATCTACGTGTCAGAGGCTATCTTAAATGCTTTACAGGTAGGAATATCTTTAGGAATTCACACCTATCTACGAGCGAGGCGCTACCACCATTTCCGTTTCGCACATATGTTGAAATCGCAGCACCCAGAAGTCAGGTCACCACCCAAATTCCCCCAGCTAGGACACTGCAGAATTAGGATCTGAATGCAGAGGCAGGCTGGCTCCAGCGTCCATGGCCATCACCACTCTACTTGCTGCATGACCAGACTAGGTAATGGGCCCTAATCTAAGACCAACATCCTGCCCTAGGATGTAGGTAAAGAAATCCTGGGATGAGGCGACAAAGGGAAGGTAAGGAAGAAAATTCTTTCCGTCATGTAATTTCTGATGATCTGGGGATCCAAGACAAGAGTAAAGCAGAATCACAACAGCAACAACTTAACAGCAAACTACAAGTTCCCAAGTAACGAAACTGTAAAATCCCATTTAATAGAAAACGGTGTCCTCCTACAACTTCTGATCTCCCTGCTCAGCCTAAGAACCTTTCACGCACCCCTGTACCAAAGTCACTGCCTTTCCAGGTTTGCAAACTCTTTTTTGGTGCAACACATGTCGTGTGGGTGGTGTGTGGGCCACACCTGCTGTCTTACGGATCCTCAGAATTCTCCCCCCGCAGCTCTCTGACGTGGCTGTGGATTAGACTCAGATCCGGTGGGCTGCCCCAACTCCACTGCTTTTTGAAATCCTACTTTTTAAAAGATTAATTTCAAGTTCATAAATCTGAGCAGCAAAAAACAGAGGCCAAAAGAGTTTATACTGGAAATCGGTGGCATGCGTCTTTTATGCAACAAATTATTTTGGAATAGATTGTGTTTCGTTACAGAGAAGGGTTATCATGGTTTTTTAAGATTCAGTTATTGTGATAGTGTACTATAATTTTCCAAGAGGATCAATGTAGGCCACGATTCCTCAAAGGCATATCCTATCCTATCCCAAGCTCCAGGATAGGACTTTTACCTCTAATTTCTCATGAAGCCCCTCTCCTAGCTCTGTGAAACAGACTGTAGCATCTTGCTCTTATGGAAGAAGAAGCTGAGGCTCAGAGGGAGGGCAAGTATGTTGCTCTAAGTCCCCCCTTCCATTGTCCCCCATGGAAGAGCTGGGTGCACATTCCCAGCTGCCCCCCCCCCCCATGCCTAGGTCTTCATCAACATGGCGGAACAAACCCCTCAAAGCTATTGCCTTAAGACATGCACTCATTTCTAAGATGCTGCCTCCCCCAGAGACACTTAGGGAACAGCTATTTTGTCTTTAGAGAGTAAAATAAAACTAAAACAAAGCAAAACAGAATGCCAGATATAATGGCAAATCTGTGTTTTTGAAAATAAATTTGTTTCTAGAAACAAACGTCATCTGAAGTCAACTATAATGAATAATAGACACGACTACACTGGATGATGTGGGTGTTGGTTGGAACTAAAGTGTGACTGTAAGGAGCCCTTCACTTTGACGCTTCATACGTTTTGGCTTTGACAATAGTTCCCAAAGAGGAGCCCATGCCTACGCAGGGCACTGGAAGCACAGTCTTCTCAAGGGGGGCCTTCGAGGGACTTGCCTTTTGAGAATTCCGTGGGTGCTCAAGCTCCTGCTTTGGGTTGTTCATTAATAAGAAAGACCAAATTGACCAACAAATAATTGGTAATATAGCTTGTTTGATGTTAGACTCTGAAGGTGAGCAGGGTTTTACGGTGCCTCGAGGACTTCATTGACTCATTTCAAAATGACAGTTCTTCCATTTTAATAAGCGTCCCCCAGTGTTCTTTATTATAATGAAAACATTGCTAGCTCCAGGGTAACATAAAATATATGATGGGCATGACCGTAGGACAAATTATTTCAAAGAGATCCACAGAAGGAAATGGATTATATTCATTAAGTTTCCTTCCAGTCGATCCACTCCATTGGCTCTGCCAATTAAAATAACTATGCATGAATTTTTAGAGTGTTATTTATTTTCTTTTGTAGATTTTAGAATATAAATATTTAAAATGGCAATATCAAAAAAATAATTTGTATGGCAATGGTAAAGAAAACATTTGGTCAGGAATGGAAGGCATAATGATGTCTCCTGCTCTAATTACAGTTTCAGTTTCTCAATACCTGGAAACACGCCAAGCTTTCCAAAACATACAAATACTGTTTTGATCAGATAAGTCAATGGTTTATTCACTGGTGTGATGTAATGAAATGAAATAATGGAAAAGTGAATTTTAAAATGAGTGGACAATATCTTCATTGGTGACATAGTGGGAAACAGATTCGGCTGAAAACATTTCTCGGATTTGGGATAATGGATTTTTATGGTTATCAGCCAGAGAACAGAAGATACCATTCATTTAAGAATTGAATCCATATATTTCACAATGGTGTAAAATTTCAATAGAACATGCACTAGCAGGAGGAGATGTACTTGAAAAGAAAGGCAAACTGAAGAAAGTCACATTTAACATAAAACAGACCAGTTGGTCTCTTTATAGTATCCAAACCCTATATGGCTGAGAAATTAATACAGACTTCTTTGATTTGAGCTGAGCAGATATAAACTCCAAAGTAAAACAGAAAAATCATAGTAATAAATGTAATTCTATCTTTGTGTGCTCTCACTGTAAGCAATTACGACCTGAGGATGAAAAAGAACACTGGGTCATTCCCAGGTTTCTGGAATGCTACATGTAGTAGATGTGCAGTAAATGTATGCTGAAGTAAATGAAAAGGAAATTGTGGAATCAAACTACCAATGCAAAATTTCGTGTCAGACTTAGATCTTAGATCGAATCTTTGACTGCTAGTTCACTCTTGAAAAGTACAAAGGTGGAGTTAATGACTGTTTATCATGACATCTTGTATCTGTGCGCCCCTGAAGGTTGGGACAGAGAAACACATTTGTGTCATTCTCTGTCTCCCCATCCGTAGGCACCGAATGGTGTGCAGATCTCACGAGGAAAAAAAAAAAAAGGTATGAATCTATAGCCACATGCTTTCATTTTAAATGTATACTTTCTTTCAGTTATTGCAGTAAAATCTAAGCATATTAGAAAATACAAATACAGACAGAAAAAAACCCTCTGAACTCCCCACATTAAAAAAAGAGTGCTATTTGAATGTGGTATCTTCTCTTTCTTTGGCATGTGCATAGATGTGTGAATATATTTAGGTGAAATCATAGTCTATGTATAATTCTACACCTTGAATTTTCACTTAGAGCATTTTCATGTCATCAAAAATTAGTCATGATCATGCTTTCCCATGGTGACATACCATGGCATCAATGTAGGTCCACCAGAAGTTAGGGACCTACATCTCTACTCTGATGGGTTTTAGTCCCAATTTTTCATTATCCAAAAGAAGATTTTAGGAGACTTCCATGCACATAAATCTCTATTTCTGATGATTTCCTTAAGAAAGAAATAGAGCATGGGGGAAAGGGATTTAAATATATTAATGAACTTGGGGCACCTTGCTCAGGGTCTTTTAGAAAGGCCGAGTTGGTGTAATTCATGGTATAGGAGAAAGAGCGTGTCCTCCCACTCTTGTCAATAATTACAACTTGAAAAAACTTTTTTTTGTTGTTTATAAGATAGAAAGAAACTTATCCTATCTCACCAATTCTGAGATGCATAGTTTTGCATAGTAAACTACTTTTCCTAGTTTAATGTATCTGAAATTAGGAATGACTGTGTCTTACAATCAAGGTTGTGTTTTGACTTATTTGACTGTATTTTCTTTCTTTCTTTTTTTCTTTTAAAGATTTTATTTATTTATTTGACAGAGAGAAACACAGATAGAAAGGGAACACAAGCAGAGGGACTGAGAGAGGGAGAAGCAGGCTTCCCGCCGAGCAGGAAGCCTGATGTGGGGCTCGATCCCAGGTCTCCAGGATCATGACCTGAGCCGAAAGCAGTTGCTTAACCAACTGAGCCACCCAGGCGCCCCTGTATTTTCTTTCTTTAAAAGCACGTAAAAATCATGATGCATCTTACAATTGATGACATCATGGTTCAAGGAAATGCGGTATCTCATTTAATTTTTAATTTGTATTTTTTTGGCCACTAGTCAATATTCATGATTCTTATAAAACCATTTCAGTATACATTTCCATATCCTGATGAATGAAAACAATTTTTTAAATCATGCTAAAAAAGCCAAAACAAAATTTTATTACCATAGCCATTTTTGAAGATTCAGTTCTGTAGTGTTAAGGGTATTCACATAGATGAGACACAGATCTGTAGAACTTGGAAATTTTGCAAAACCCGAAACTCCATGCCCACTGGGCAACATCTGTCCCCTCCCTCTCCCTCAGCCCCTGGCAGCCACTGCTCTGTTTCTGAGTCTGACACCCACAGGGTGCCTCAGATAAGTGGAATCACTCAGTATTTGTCTTTTTGTGACTGCTTATTTTACTAAACATAATGTCCTCAAAGTTCACCCATGCTATAGCATGTCGCAGGATTTCCTTTTTTTTTTTTTTAAGGTTTTATTTATTTATTTGACAGAGAGAGATCACAAATAGTCAGAGAGGCAGGCAGAGAAAGAGGGGGAAGCAGGCTCCCCGCTGAGCAGAAAGCGTGATGTGGGCCTTGATCCCAGGACCCTGAGATGATGACCTGAGCCGAAGGCAGAGGCTTAACCTTCTGAGCTACTCAGGCGCCCCCTCCCTCCTTTTTTAAGATTTTATTTATTTGACACAGAGAGAGACAGAAAGAGAGGGAACACAAGCAGCAGGCAGAGACAGAGGGAGAAGCAGACTTCCTGCAGAGCAGGGAGCCTGATGCGGTACTCGATCCCAGGACTCTGGGATCATGACCTGAGCTGAAGGCAGATGCTTAACGACTGAGCCACCCAGGAGCCCCAGGACGTCCTTCTTTTTATGACTAAATAATGTGCCACCCAGCAAATGTGTCAAATCCTAAAAATCTCTGGGGCGTCTGGGTGGTTCAGTCGGTTAAGCGTCTGACTCTTGATTTCAGCTCAGGTCTTGATCTCAGGGTCACGAGTTCAATCCCTGCATTAGGCTCTGCACTGGGCTTGGAGCCTACTTTAAAAACAAACGAACCGTGTCTGTCTGTGTCCATGCGCAGCAGCTGGCAGAGACTGCTTGCCCCCAGGCCCTTGCAGCATGCCTCAGCAACGGCGGGCACAGGAGGGGCTGTGGTCCCCAGGGGTCTCAACTTCAAAAACAAATGTTGACTTACCTTTTAAATTCAAAGCTCAGAGGGGAATCAAGAACTAAGATGATCAAGATCAAGGTGTTTCTTAAATCATAAGGCAAACTCAGGTAGGATTTACTGTATTTTCTTGGACAATAAAGGCGGGGTGTTACAACTGAGACTTTACAAGCACGTGCGGTGGTCCCACGCCCCCTCGCCGGGAGACGATACTCGTCCACGTGTCTGGAACACAGAGCTGAGTTCCTTCCTCAGGCAAAATAATTCACATTTTAATTCTGTGCTGACAACACAGGTGGTGCAAGAGGCTGCAGCTGGAGGTGGGGCGCTCCAGGACGGGGGGGGGGGGGGGCGAAGGGAGAGGTAAGACAGTCCAAGACGAAAGTGTATTCAGCACGCCATTGGTTATTTAGAATGTGCCGTCATCCAACTGACAGAAGTTCCACCGCTACATCCTGAATGTGGGACTGAATTATGTTTTTTCTATATTTAATCATATCCCTGATCTTCTAATGTATTTAAATCCTAAAATCTCAGAAAAAAATCTAAATATTTTTTATGTACCAAGACCTGATGGAAACACAGCTTTGGTGGAAGTGTTTATGTCAATGGAGCTGACTGGCTCCCTGCTCTTGGGTCAGTCACACGCTGGTGACCACTTGATTTCTCTGAAAGTGGGAGGAGAGAGTGCAGGATGAGCAAATAGAACTTAGACATAGAAAGAAAAGGGTAATATAAGGAGACCCGCATCCCTACACTGGTTAAAAAAGTATAAATTACATTAGTTTTTTTCACCTCTTACAGTGTTCTCTGAGCATATTAACTATCATAAATAGAAAGGAAAAAATCTTAAATCCTGATTTTTTTTGTCCTACAGAAATATACATTTGTAAGAAGTACACAGAATTGGGAAAAGGCATTGTAAATTGATATTATTTAATTTTAAATTTTCTTGTTTTTTATTAGTTTCAGGGGGAGAATTTAGTGATTCATCAGCTGCATAGAACACCTGTGCTCATTCTATCACGTACCCTCCTGAAGGTCTGTCACCCAGTGGCCCCATCCCCCCACCTGCGTCCCCTCCAGCGAGCCTCAGTTTCTTTCCTAGAGTTCAGCGTCTCTTACATGAAGTTTCAGTTAAAAAAGCTCCAAAAGGGGCACCTGGGTGGCTCAGTTGGTTAAGTGACTGCCTTCGGCTCAGGTCATGATCCGGGAGACCGGGGATCGAGCCCCACGTCGGGCTCCCTGCTCAGCGGGAAGCCTGCTTCTCCCTCTCTCACTCCCCCTGCTTGTGTTCCTTCTCTGGCTGTGTTTCTGTCTGTCAAATAAATAAATAAATAAAATCTTAAAAAAAAAAAATTCCAAAAGTTTCAAACCATGATTCCTGTCTCTTTCCCCCTCTGATAAAATTTTAAACATGTATTTTATCTGCAATTTTTAGACATAAAATATACGTTGATGAGAGAAAAATGCAAAAATAAGTGAAAGTATAAAAACAGGATCATGTGTTCACACTTTACATTTTGCGCTACACAGAGAAACTCTGAACATCATTTCTGAAGACACACAACGCGGTGTTTTAACTGTGCGAACTGTTTCTGGGCACCAACCTACAGTGACAAAACTACCCCGATACGAATATTTCTATATTGTAAACTTTGCTTACTTTCTCCTTTTTTTCCCAGCAAGTTAAGTCACGAAGGGTTGGGATTTCTGAGCAAAGAGGCGTAAGTGTTTTAACACATGTGCGGAGACAAATGTCCTCAGGCAGGTGGGCGCATACTTAACCCCCCGTGAGTGGTCCTCACTCTACCCTCATCCCCGGGGCCTTGCCCAGACTGGGCATCACCGTTTCTGCTTCTCTCCTCTTTCATTAGCATAGATTTTCAAAGATGGTGTTGGCCTCTGTTTTGCAGGTGTGTAGCCGTGCTGCCCCCTCCCCCCGCCCCACCCCTGCCTGGTCCCCCCTGTCTCCGGGCGGAGCTCCCCCGGCCTCCCCATCACAGTAAACGGCCTGTATGTCCAGCTCCAATCCCGGTCCCGCCTCTCAGAACCCAAACGAACCCTGGCGCTTGGAGGCCCTTTCCCGCGTTCGCTGCAGTGACTGGTTTACTGATGTATTTTACCTCCTTGGTCTGTTTTGATATTTAGACTTCGCCAGATAATGTTCTCCGTTCGGCAGTTTGGAATTTGTGGCCTTAGTCACTCATGATACTATCAAAGAGTATTTTTTAATGTATTCGTGTCTGTGGTTATATACGGTGTATTTGTGTTTTCTTTTCTCCTTTTAGCCTCACCAGAGCTTTTCAAAGCGTTTCTGAAGACTCGGTCATAGAGTCTCTCAGTGTTATCAGGGCAATGAAAGAGGGAGCGTGAAAGAGGGAGCCCTGAATAATGTCGGTCCCTGCAATGCCCCAACTCAATGTGGTCACAGGCTTTCTTTCCCTTTAACCTGCAATATCCTCTTGGGGAAGGTGAGCAGGTCAGGACGCAGGGCTCACCAGAACGCTCGCCACGCGGGCTTGTAACCTGCTCTGAGAAGAGTTGGTGGGGCGGGTTCGAGAGCTGCCTTCCGATCCCTGACGGCTCGCCAGGGGACGGGGGGGGGGGGCAGACACATTCTGAGTTGACACAGGCACGGAACCACAGCCAGACTGCGAGCCCCGTAGGTGAGCAGGCGAAGAAGTTTCTAGAATGGAATAGAATGGGCAGGCGCGGCAAGCAGGGGCTCTACGTTCAGGAGGGGCTCAGGCAGAGGACAAAGATGACGTCCTCGGAGGCCTCTGGCTTGGTGACACAGATAATGCAGAAAGCTCCTTTGCACGGAAGGAGACTCTAGGCCAGTCCCCAGTGACCCCCAGCTCCTGGCACACACCATGCTTGCTTCTAACCGATCCGAACGGGGCTACGGTGATGCACACCATTTCTGTGGTCGCCGCACGAGGTTGTAAGTGTCTCCTTTCTCCCTTGCTGCCTCTGGTGAAGTGAGTGTCCACAGGGAAAGGCCCACCCGTCGCGGAGCTGGGGGTCGCCTCCAGCGAACAAGTGGCAAAAAACAGGCCTTTGGTCTGCAGCCCGTGAGGAACTAAGCTCTGCCAACAAGCACACAAGCCAGGAAGTGGATTCTCCCCGGCTGGGCCTCTGGTGACACCGGGCCCTCACCTTGCAAGATCTTGAGCAGGCAGCCCCGCTAAGCCCAGAGCCCTGCCCCGCAGAAGCTGTGTGGTCAGTTGTGGTGGTGTGGGCACACGGCGACAGATGACTAGCATGGACCCCTTCATTCTGATTGGGTCATCGCCGCGGAGATCCCTCAAAAATAGACAGCTGTCTCAGGGCAAATCCGCACTCTCGCCCACAGACGCCACCGCCAGGCAGGCCACATGGCATGCAGGAACGGCGCACCGGGAGCAGCTAATAGCTGTGCATGTATTTCTGACACAGACGTGTAAACGGACAGGTACCGGCTCTGTCTGGGGTCCCTAGGGCACACTTCTGTACGTGACAGGTGATTCTGTGCTCTGAAGTCAATGGCCATCTATTTTTCTTCCCTCTCTTCCCACAATAACTCTTTAAGGAAAACACAAGTCTTAAAAAAACCCATAGGCATATGGGTCTGCCAGAGGACTTACCATACCCAGGAATATCATCTCCTCTTCTCTCTGTTTCTCAGTCTGCTTACACTGATGGAAACCTCGCCAAACCTAAAAGCAAAGAGATGGTTACTTGTCTAATACAGTAAAAAACAATGGTATAATGACCATACATCAAGGCCGTGCACGTGTGTGTGTTGATGGAATATTCTTTCTTCTGTGATCACAGGCAAAAATTTTAAAGAAAGAACAAATGACAGAAAGGGCCTATTCACTGAGGACCCAACCATGGAGCCTTGTACCAGGACTGCCCTACTGGACAAGGGGCACCGGGCACTGGAGGAAGTCCTGTCCACCCACGGGCCGGACAGGATCCACACCAGCCCAGGACGCTGGGAGCAAATCGGATAAGCACACAGCCCACTGCTGGTCCAGGGACAGCCTCGCACCTGTCAGAATGGCTCTCATCCATAAGACAAGAGACAACAGGTGTTGGCGAGGATGGGGAGAAAGCAGAACCCTTTCCAGATGTGGGAAAGCACACCAGTGCAGCCGCTGTGGAAACAGCATGGAGGTCGCTCAAAAAGAGTTAAAAACAGAACTACTGGGGTGCCTAGGTGGCTCAGTTGGTTAAGCGACTGCCTTCAGCTCAGGTCATGATCCCGGAGACCGGGGATCGAGCCCCACATCGGGCTCCCTGCTCGGCGGGAAGCCTGCTTCTCCCTCTCTCGCTCCCCCTGCTTGTGTTCCCTCTCTGGCTGTGTTTCTCTCTGTCAAATAAATAAATAAAATCTTAAAAAAAAAAACCAACAGAACTACCCTATGGTATGGATGAATGGATAAAAAAATGTGGTATAGATACAAAGTGGAATACTTTTCAGTCAAAAAAGAAGGCAATCATGACATTTGGGGCAACATGCATGAATTCTGAGGGCAGCGTGCTAAGTGAAAGAAGTCGTAGAGAAGGACGATACTGTATGGTCTCACTTAGCTGTGGCATCCAAAATTCCAAACCATCACCAGGGGCTGGCGGGAGGGGGAGGAAAATGTGTGAAAGTGACCAAAAGGCACAGACTTCCAGTTTTCTGATGAATGTGTTCTAGGGCTGCCCGTACAGCGTGGTTATTGTGACGAACGCCGGGCTGTGTCCTTGAAAACTGCTAGGACAGTTGATCTTCAGTGTTCTCACTATAAAAACTGGTAATTACGCGATGTGAGATGCTTTAATTGTGCCTACGGTGGTCATTACTTTGCACTATATGGATCTATCCAGCCATGATGCCATACATCTCAAGTGCACACAATGTTTTGTGTCAGTAAAGGTGGGCGGGGCCGGGAGAGAAGAAATGGCTCGTAATTCTCATTAGCAAGAGTTCCCTCCCTGGGTTTCTTCAAGAGAAACTTCCAGACTCAGGAGTAGAGGGCTAGATCTAAGGGATGGCACTTCCTAGTTTTAAGAGAAAAATTTCCACTAACATGTGGGGAAATAGAACGCAGTCACATCCAAGACCGATGCAGCTCAGCTCTGAACTCAGATGCTTGTTTCCGACTTCCTGTCTTCACTCCACTCCCACTCAGACCCCAGCAGGAACGGGGTCCTGACTCTCTGGCTGAGGTCTGTGTCCTCATTCTCATCTGTCCCATGTGCCAGCTTCCACACTTTCCTGCTAGCGACCTTGGCCTCCATTTGGGAAGAGATGGGGTGCAAACCTGTGGTGCTCACCTGGGAAGGAAACCCCAGGCCCACTTCTAAAGGGAACACCAGTGTCCTGGTGCTTAGTGACGGTCACTGGCATTGTGACCAGCACACTTCTGCACAAGCCAGCAGGTGTGGACCTTTGCTCTCTTTTTGTGATTACGTCTATGTGTGAATACACACTGAGGATATAAGTCCTCAGTGAATTTCGAGCCACATTTTTTCCAACAATTATCAATGACCTTTAAAAATATTTGAACAAGATGCCCTGCATTTTATTCCTATTTATAATAAAATCTAAAAAAACCATGACCAAGCTTAGTTAACGGTTTCCCCAGGGTAAGATTAAAAAAAAAAAAAAAATCTCTCTGGAATTTAAAATCCAGCTCTATCAAAAGTAGGATTTTATGATTTGGGGATTGCGAGCTCATCCCCGACCCTGGGGGGCATCTCTGGCTGCATCAGGACACCTGTCCCCAGCTCCCCGATCACCACACACACCTTCTGAATCTGCAGCGCGGCGGCTCCCAGATCACTGATTTTATCACCAAGTATCTTGGCTTGCTTGGCTCTGTATTCTTGGAGGAAGATTTGCTTCATGAACATTGCTCTTAGGCGGCCTTGCCGTGCTCGCTCGGCGATCTGGATTAGTTTAACAGCCTCTTCTAGCGGGATACTCTTTACGGCGTATTTCTGTGAAAACTTTCAGGTTAGATCACTGTTTAAACAAGTTAACTCCTATAGTTGATCCCAGACACACTGCGTCCTTACTTCTAATACAACCTTGCTAAGAGTTCCCACGCTGTTGATAGAGTCTGATGGTGGTTTAATACCAACCATCTCACTCATTAATCATGTGAGTTTTGATAACATGTTGTGCCCCTCGCCGGTTCCCTATTTTAAGAAACCCCATAAGCTTTCCGCTACCATTTTGAACAAAATACCAATTAGTTCCACAATATTTTAGGTTGGCAGCAAATTATACTAGGAACGCCAATAAAATGCATTCAATAAAACTCAAAATTACTATTCATGTTTTATTAACTTAGTATTAAAAACATCTAAATTAAAAGCACTTCTTTAATACGAGAACTTAAGATGTAAAATACATGTGAAGTAAAATGCTGACTTCAAAATCTATTACAGAATGATCTAGTAGACAGGAGTAAGGTTAAAATCATTTTAGGATTATTCAATTTACATGTGAAATGTCTTCTAGTACTTAGAAATTTTCATTTCAAAACATCGAAATGGGATGAGAAGATTAAGACTGGAGAAACACCAGGGCTCGCAAGGAAAAATGCTGCCTTTGGGGACACCAGGTGGGCTACGGGAGACAGAGCCAGGTGGGGCTGTGTTGTTTCCTGAGGAGGGTTGAGAGAAAGGTTGTTAGGGCCTCTGGAGGCCTGCGGGAGCTCTGAGTGGACTCAGGGACGAGGCCCTCTATGGGCCTTGGGGCGAGGGAGAAGCGGGGGACGGGAAAGCAGGGGATGTGGCCCGGCTTGGGCGAAGCCTCATGCAGGGACAGAGGCAGAAGGGAGAGGCCTTCTGAACCGGAAAACCCCCAATCACGGGCTGAACCCTTGCCAAGGTCTCAGAAGGCATGGTGGCCCACCTACCAGGCCATGGTGTCAGACACTGAGGCCCCAAGAGTGGGGCACTCTTGTTCATCCCCAGAGCCCACTTCCCACGATGATCTCTTCTCCGTAACGGCCCTGGGGTGGGGATGGGGGCACGGTGCCCAGGAAGGAGCAGGAAGAGGGAAGGGGCATTTACTGAGACACTACAGAAGCCGAAGGCTTTTCATAGACAATCGTGGCAAATTCATGAAACAACCCCCAAGGCAGGGATTCTTTTTTTTTTTTTTTTTTTTTTTTTTTTT
>PITA01012904.1:0-59764 GCA_004023965.1 Spilogale gracilis
ATATATTTTTTAACAATTTGCATAATAAAATATGCAATATTTACAAAAAGTAAATAATGAGGATACTACCAAGATCTGAACATAAGACATCTTGGAATATTTTTCTAAATGATATTATTTTATACATTGATATTATTGAAGTACAATTCACAGAGAAATTTAAATCCTCAGAGACCTCATGTTAGGGTTAATCAGTTTATCTACTCATGACATTTTTCAGGCTCTTTTCAAATTTTATTCAAACTTTATTCAAATTTATTCAATGCCTTGATTACTTCTCCCAACAATAACAGCAATACCAAAAACTGGCTTCAAAGACAAAGGCACAGAGCCAGCTTTTTGTAAGGTAACACTAAAAACGTGAAAAAAAAAAAAAATAGGGCGCCTGGGTAGTTCAGTCGCTTGAATTCCAACTTTTAGTGGGGAGTCTGCTTGAGATTCTCTCCCTCTGCCCCTTCCCCTGCTTGTACATGTGATCTCTCTAAAATGAATAAATCTTTATTAAAAATACCTTCCTTAAGGGTTTTAATGCAACTCTTACGTTAATTAAATTATATGAAATTAACACTAATCAATTGCTCAACTTTGGTACAGTGCTTTCCCTTGAGGAAGGATTTTACCCTTTATGGACTATTTGACCTTTGACAGCTCACTCATAGGCCAACAATTCCCACTGTATAGAGAATTTATTTCTTCCTCACTATGGGATATACTGAATCACAGGTTTCTTATGAAATAACTACTTAAAACATGTTTGGACTTTTATTTCAAAAAGTCTCCCATGATAATGAAGAAATGATAAAAAATATTCAGGCCATAAAGGGAAAATGTATATTTTGGGTAAGTGAAACTATAGGTATATCTCAGTGATATTGCAGATGCAGTTCCAGACCACCATACTAAAGCAAGTATTGCAATAAAGTCAGTCAGACTACTCAAATGTTTGGTCTCTAGACACACATAAAAGTTATGTTTCTACTATACTGTACTCTAGGAAGGGGGCAATATCATTGTCTAAAAAAACTAATGTATTTACCTTAATTTAAAAATACTTTATTGCTAAAAACCCTCATCTAAGCTTTTAGTGAGTCATAATCCTTTTGCTGGTGGAAGGTCCCGTTTTGATGATGCTGGCTGCTGACCGATCAGCGGGTAGTTACTAAAGGACGGGGTAGCTGTGGTTAAAACAATGAAGTCTGCCACATTAATTGACTCTTCCTTTCACAAATGATTTATGTGTAATATGCAATGCTGTTTGGATATTTTATCTGCAGAACTTCTTTCAAACTGGAGTCAATCCTCTTAAACTCTGCTGCTGCTTTATCAACTAAGTCTATGTAATATTCTAAACCCTTTGTTGTTTTTCAACAATCTTCACAGCATCTTAACCAGGAGTAGGTTCCATCTCAAGAAACCATTTTCTTTGCTCATCCATAACAAGCAACTCCTCATCTATTCAAGTTTTATGATGAGTTGCAGCAATTCAATCCTATCTTCAGGCTCCACTTCTAACTCTAGTTCTTTGCTATTTTTACTACATCTGCAGTTACTTCCCCCACCAAAGGCTTGAAGCCCTCAAAATCATCCAGGAGGGCTAGAATCAACTTCTTCCAAACACCTGTTGATGTTGCTATTCTGTCCTCTACCCATGGAATCACAAATGTTCTTACTGGCATCTCAGAATGGTGAATCCTTTCCAGAAGGTTTTCAGGGTACTTTGTCCAGATCAATCAGAGGAACCCCTACTGACGGCAGCTGTAGTCTTACTAAACATATTTCTTAAATAGTAAGACTTCATTACTCCTTTATTCATATGTTATGTACACTGCCAAACAGATATTTTAGCAGGCATGAAAACAACATGCATCTTGTACAATAGAGCTCTTGGGTGACCAAGTACATTGTTCAAGAGCATTAGTATTTTAAAAGGAATTTTTTTGCTCTATGGGCTTAAAATAATTCAGTAAACCATTTTGTAAAACAGCGGTCGTCCAGACTTTACAGTTCCATCTATAAAGCACAAGAGAGTATTTCGTGTAATTCTTTAGGAACCTGGGATTTTCAGGACAGTAAATGATTACTGGCTTCAACCTAAAGTCACTGGTTATATTAGACTCTAACAGGAGTCAGTCTGTCCTTGGAAGCTAGGTACTAACTTCTCCTTTCTAGCTATGAAAGTCCATCCAGAGGTATCTTCCACTAGGAGGCTGTGTCATTTACACTGAAAGCCTATTATTTAGTCCTGTAGCCAGCTTCATAATGATCTTAGCTAGATCTTCTGGATAACTTGCGGTAGCCATCTACATTAGCACTTGTTGCTTCACCTTGCATTTTTATGTTACAGAGACAGCTTCTTTCCTTAAACCTCATGAACCAAACCTGTATTAGCTCTAAACTTTACTTCTGCAGCTTCCTCACTTCTCTCGGCCTTCACAGAATTGAAGAAAATTAGGACCTTGCTCTGGATTAGGTTTTGACTTAAGGGAATATTGTAGTTGTTTTGATCTTCTATCCAGAGCACTTAAACTTTCTCCCTATCAGCACTAAGGCTATTTCATTTTCTTATTATTCATGTGCTCACTGTAGTAGCACTTTTTTTTTTAAAGATTTTATTTATGTATTTGACAGAGAGAGAGATCACAGGCAAGCAGAGAGGCAGGCAGAGAGAGAGGAGGAAGCAGGCTCCCTGCTGAGCAGACAGCCCAATGCGGGCCTTGATCCCAGGACCCTGAAATCATGACCTGAGCTGAAGACAGAGGCTTTAACCCACTGAGCCACCCAGGTGCCCTGGAGTAGCACTTTTAATTTCCTTTGAGAACTTTTCTTTTGCATTCACAAGTGCAAAGGCTTATAGTTTTGGGCCCATTTCGGCTATCAACATGCCTTCCTCACTAAGTTTAATCATTTCTAGTTTCTGCTTTAAAGTGAGATGTGTAGGATTCTTCCTTTCACTTGAATATTTACAGGTCACTACAGGATTATTAATAATCAGCCTAAGTTCAATATTGTTGTGTCTCAGGGAATAGGGAGACCCAAGGACAGGCAAAGAGATGGGGAACAACTAGTGAGTAAAAGCAATTAGAACACAAAATATTAAGTATGTCATCTCATATGGGCACAGTTCATGGTGCCCCAAAATGACTGTAATAATTACATCAGAGATCACTGATTTCAAATCACCATAACAAATAATGAAAAAGTTTGAGGTATTGCAAGAATTGTCAAAATGTGACAGAGACACACAAAATGAGCAAATGCTGTTGGAAAAATAACACCAACAGACTTGCTCAGAGCAAGGACACCACAAATCTTCAGTTTGTAAAAAATGAAGTTTCTGCAAAATGCAATAAAACAAGGAATGCCTGTGAAACACTTTTTTTTTTTTTTAAAGACTTTATCCATTTATTTGAAGAGAGACAGAGATCACAAGTAGGCATAGAGGCAGGCAGAAGAGAAGAGGAAGCAGGCTCCCTGCCGAGCAGAGAGCCCAACACGGGCCTCGATCCCAGGACCCTGAGATCATGACCTGAGCCAAAGGCAGAGACCCCAACCCACTGAGCCACCCAGGCACCCGAAACATACATAGTCTTAAGAGATTTTAAAGTAGGGTAAAAAGGTCTTGGGATAGGGGCATGAAAGGAATTGAAATACTTAAATATCCTCAAATAAATTCTAATTTACTTTCTTCCAAATTTTTACAATTATTTCTGTATTGCCTTTTTCTTCCCACCATCAGCTCTCAGAGCATGCGTGTTAATTTTCATTATATAAACCATAAAAACACAAACATACTGGGAAGGGGTGGGATAGGATCGGGAAAACTATATAATGAGCTACTACTAATTACACTATAACTGAAACTTAACTGCTTTTTTTTTTCTATTTTAAAGTAGGCTCCATACCCAACATGGAGCTTAAACTCACAACCCCTAAGATCAAGAGTTGTATGCTCTACTGAGCCAGTTAAGTGCCCGTAAACTTATTTAACCTCCCCTCTTTTCTTCTCCTAACTCATCTTAAAAAGAAACCAACCAACCTTCAGAAACCACATCCCCCAGCTTTTTCTCCTTCACAGCCTGACTTCAAGTTGCTTATTCTTTCTCTATAATACATCTGTATTCATTATACAAACTACTCAAATATTTTTCCATCATCTACATTCTACTAAAATTTCTCCTACATTAGCAAGGACTTCATCATTCAATCCAGTGGCCATTTTGAGCCTTTTTTAAATTGTTTAATCCAATAGCCATTTGACCTTTTTGTGGAACACATGCTACTGACCACCTGTCCTTAAAACAAACCATTTTCTTTGTTTCCCTAACCACCACTCTGTTCTAGTTTATATAATTTATATGTCTAAACCCTTCACAGGCATTATCCCTCCAAAAAATCCCTTATAAGCTGACATCCCAAGCCTCTCTGTCTTGAGTCAAGTTCACTTCAAAGAGAATTCATTTATTACTATATAGTTTCACTTACCACCAATTACTGATAAATTTCAAACCCAGTGTCTCAACCAGTTGTCTTTCTCAACCTCAAGACTCACACATGAAACTGCTTGCTAGAAACAGGTTATCCAAGTGAAAATAGAATCCTCAACCTAATATAACTAAAACTAATCACACCTAATCATCCCCCCACCAACCTGTCCTATTTTACCATTTACCTCATTGCGTGAGTCAGAAGAACCTAAAGTGTCAGAAGGCTTACCTGTTCTGTAAAGGATGTTTAATATAGTGTTCTGGGTTAGCAACCTCCTGATTAGATTCTGTTTTCTCTTCTTCTGTAGGCGGGGGATTAGGAGTAGGGGTGGTTTCCTAATGGAAAATAATAAAACATTTTAAACTTCTTAACATAACTATGATAGCAATTCTCTCAATCAAATACTGCCAATATTCTTTTTTTAAGAATTATTTCATAAAATAGCTCACAGACCAAGTGCTAAGAAAAGCACCACATTCTCCATTCTACCATCTCTTCACTAAGAGCAAAAGGCTTCTCAATAAAAACACAGTAACAATACTATATAGTTATCTGTCACTTACATATTCTGGTATCAGAAAGATTGTTAGACACCATGCAACAAAGTTAAGAAAAACAGCTGTCTTTCTTAACATACCATTAAGTACTATGTATGGTTTGAGGGGTGGGGGAAGTGTGACTAAAGTTTGGAGAGTATAATATGACAAAAGAAAGCACAGAAACTTTCTGGATCAAGACAATACTGCACAGGCCACCCCTTCTTGTCACACTATTTATTATATGGTAACTTAGAAGTTCAGCAACTTCTGTCATTTTCAAATGGCCCCAGGCAAAAAAGCTTGATGTTGGCTTGAACCTAAATCTTCTTCTAGGTTAGACATAATATTGTCATCTACAAATGTCAGGAAAAAGGATGCCTGGATGGCTCAGTCAGTTAAGCCTCTGCCTTCAGCTCAGGGTCCTGGGACAGAGCCCCAAATTGGGCTCCCTGCCAAGTTTCCCTCTGCTTGCTAGTCCTCTTGTTTGAGCTCTCTCTGTCAAATAAATAAAATCTTTAAAAAAAAAAAAAAAAAAACAACTTTAAAAATGTCAGAAAAAAAGGAGCTTGGAGATAATCTATCTTCTTCACATTTCTCCATGTAGCTCTTCACCCAATTATAAACTAACAAAACTGGATACCAAGGAAAGGCCGCAGAAACTAAAACAAAAGCTGATTTTTTTTTTTTTCAAAAAGGGCACCGCAACAAGAGTCTGGGGATCAAATTTAAATTGAATCTGCAAAACAACAGAGATGTATGCTGCTCACATTAACAGGATTATGCAAATCAGATACATCCTGGTGGACAGGTAGCAAATATCCATTTTACAAAATACATTTTTCTTTGTAACATGACTTCTAGGAGCTAATTTCTATTAGCCTATGAAGTCGCTCATAGCAGAGGGTAGGCCTTGATTTTGCTCACAACTGTAATACCAATGAGCAAAGTAGGAACTTACTGGCTTATTACTTAAGTAATAAATGTAAATGTTTAAAAGCAATTAAGACCCAGAAGATATACAAACAGCCAACAGACACATGAAAAAATGTTCAGTGTCACTAGCTATCAGGGAAATTCAAATCAAAGCCACTCTAAGATACCACCTTACACCAGTCAGAATGGCCAAAATTAACAAGACAGAAAACAACAAGTGTTGGAGAGGCTGTGGGGAAAGGGGAACCCTCTTGCACTGTTGGTGGGAATGTAAACTGGTGCAGCCGCTTTGGAAAACAGTGTGGAGATTCCTTAAAAAATTAAAGATAGAGCTACCCTATGACCCTGCAATTGCACTACTGGGCCTTTACCCCAAAGATACGGCTGTAGTGAAAAGAAGGGCCATATGCACCCCAATATTCATCGCAGCAATGGCCACAATCGCCAAACTGTGGAAAGAGCCAAGATGCCCATCAACAGATGAATGGATAAAGAAGATGTGGTACATATATACAATGGAATACTATGCCTCCGTCAGAAAGGATGAATATCCAACTTTTGTAGCAACATGGACTGGACTGGAAGAGATTATGCTAAGTGAAATAAGCCAAGAGGAGAAAGTCAAGTATCACATGGTTTCACTTACTTGCGGTGCATGAGGGGTAAACTGGAAGGCAGTGGGAGAAGGAAAGTAAATGGGAACTAGGGTAATCTAGGGAGGGAAACGAAACAACAGAGACTCTGGACACAGAAACAAACTGAGGGACTTGGAGGAAGGGGGGTGGAGGGATGGGAGAGCCTGGTGGTGGGTACTGGGGACACCTAAAGTGTGGAGCAGTGAGTGTGGGGAATGGGGAATGAATCTTCAAACACTGGAAAAAAAAAATTTTAGTAACAATAAAAAAAACAAAAACAAAAACAAAAAACAATTAAGACCCTAAAATTTACATAAAGAAGTCAATGCTCTAAAATCACTGTTTTTTTTCCAGGATTTTTCCATCACAATTTACATCTTCATATAGATAAGTACAAAATGCCATTCCTTATCCCACTAGCTTAAAATTAATGACAATTTCCAGATAGAGGAAGTCTCAATGGATCAAGAAACAGGTAACAGTTAAGGACTAAGTGGACTTAGGGAGATAGGGTAATAGAGAAAAGTGGGCTACAGAGGTGATAAGCCTCAAAAATCTATGTAAAAATGGGCGCCTGGGTGGCTCAGTGGGTTAAAGCCTCTGCCTTCGGCTCAGGTCATGATCCCAGGGTCCTGGGATCAAGGCCCACGTCTGGCTCTCTGCTCAGCAGGGAGCCTGCTTCCTCCTCTCTCTCTGCCTGCCTCTCTGCCTACTTGTGATCTCTCTCTGTCAAGTGGATAAATAAAATCTTTAAAAAAAAAAAAAAATCTATGTAAAAGTCTCTCAGAGATCCTTGGCTAGTTCCAAAGCTGTGATATTCAGCGTACTGCTCTGGGTATTCTAGCAGAGAACAGTTGAGCCAAGACTTCAGAGGCTGAATACCATTAGGAAGATTGGGTTCAGACCCAGCCAATGTGGGTGAGTGAAAATCCTCTGCTTTCAGATGAAATTCTAGAAAGGCCATGTCCCAGGAATTAGGTGAAACACATCTGTCTACCAAATCCTGAAACCAATCGTTGACAGGATCAAGATAATCTACCTATAATTAAGTGCCTCTAAGAACCAAACTCTACATTCTTGAGAACATAATTCTGCATCTCTATGAATGTTATTTATAATATCCGAGCAATCAAACCTTACTAGACATGCAAAGAATTTTTTTAAAGATTTATTTATGGGGCGCCTGGGTGGCTCAGTCTGCTAAATGTCTGCCTTCAGCTCAGGTCATGATCACAGGGTCCTGGAATCACGCCGCCCTGCATCTGGCTCCTTGCTCAGCAGGGAGCCTGCTTCTCCCGCTGGCCCTTTCTGCCTGCTGCTACCCCTGTGTTCTCTCTCATGCTTGCTGTTAAATAAATAAGTAACCTTAATGTTTTATTTATTTACTCAGAGACAGTACGAGTGAGAGAGTACAAGCAGGCTGGAGCAGCAGAGGGAGACGGAGAAGCAGGCTCCCCACTAAGCAAGGAGCGCGATGCACGTATCCATTCCAGGACTGCGAGATTGTGATCCGGGACGAAGGCAAATGCTTAACTGATTGTGCCACCCAGGTGCCCCTGCAAATAATTTTTTTAAAGTCATTAATGATCAAGAGATTAACCTGTCTATATTAAGACATTCAGACATGACCCAGGTAATGGAGTTAATAACTGTGATTACTATGGTAAAACAGCAAAGACGTAATAACCAAGATGACTACAGTAAAATAGAAAAAAAAGATAGGGAAAAGGATAAAAAAAATGGGGAGTATTTGAAAAGATAACAGAAATCTATTTTTAAAAAGAACAAAATAGACATTATGGAACTGCCAAGTACAATGTCTGAAATCAAAAGTTCACTGAATGGGGGCACCAGGGTCGCACAGCTGGTTAAGCATCCAACTCCTTGTTCCAGCTCAGGTCATAATCTCATGGTCATGAAACTGAGCCCCATGTGGGGATCCACATTCAGCATGGAGTCTGCCTGAAATTCTCGCTCCCTCAGCCCCTCCCCCTACTCTTGCGCTCTCACTCTCAAATAAATCTTAGAGTTCACTGAATGATTAATTAACAGATTCAACTTTGCACATTCTTTGCAGAACGTGAGACTGGTGAACTCAAACATAGGTCAACAGAAGATACATAAATACAGAGAGAAAAATAGATGGTAAACGCTGTGGATGGTTAAAAAGTTCAAGGACAAGATGAGAAAATGGAACAGAAGCAATACAGAAACAATAACCAAAATTTTCCAAATCTCGTAAGAAATGCAAGTCATAGATTTAAAAAGCTCAAGGAACTCCAAGCAGTAAAATACAAACAAAACTATACCTGGGCGTATCAAATTCAAACTGAAAACTTAAATCACATTATAAGCAGTTAGGAAAGGGGACACACACATACACCTTTCACAAGAACAATAAGAATAACAGCTAGCCTCCCTACAGAGACATGGAAGCCATTAAGATAACAGAATGACATCTCTACACTGGAAGAAAAATTGTTAACCTAGAATTCAGTGCCTAGGAAAACATCCTTCAGAATTGGATAAATACATAGATGCACACAGACACACACAATCCCTCTGCCCCAACACATACACACAGGTCCAAAATAAAGAGGAACAAACACCAGGGGGGGGGGGAAGTGCTAAGGGAGGAATATGAAAATGAAAAAAAGAATTTGAAAAGCACTGGAAAATGTAAATAGGTGGATCAATTTGTCAAAGACTATGAACAGTTTAGAAGAACAATAATAATGATGTCTTATGGAGTTTAAAACAGTAATGATGGTTCTAGCAAAGGACTGGGTATATATCTAAATTTGTAAGGATGGGTGTACAGCACATTCTTCCTCCAGAAGTTAAGTACTATAAATTCTCTTATTTACCTACATTAAAAGACAAGTAAAATTCACTCATAAGTTCCAAATCCTCAATACAAACCATACTTCCACGACATTTAGAGTTTATGTCAGCAGCACATAACACAATGAATTAATTATAGTATGAATAACTACAAGTTTCATGAGATCCAAAATGTCACCTGCTAACTCAGTATTTTCCTTTCTTTTCGTTTACTTGAATCTCTTCACAATTAGGAGAATGATGAAAGACTTAGATGGTATCAAAAGTTTCTGGACACACGGGAACTAAAAAGTAGGTTATTAACTCAGGAAAATACATTAAATTTCTAGAATTTAAGTTTCTTTTCAATTAAAAGTCCTACTTAATTGATGCTTTAATCTTTACATTAAGAATCTATAATGTTGACTTTTTCTTATAATTAAAATTAAAATAACTACTCAACTTTAAATAAATGTGCATGGATGTATAAAAATGTAAAATCTTTCGGCCTTCACTTTTAATATTATACAAACATGCTAGATGTTAAGACAAATACTCTAAAACACACTGAAAAAACTATTAGACACGATCATCTTTACAGCATTTAAAACTTTTTAAAAAAATTTTATTTATTTGACAAACACAGAGCAAGAGAGGATAAGCAGGGAAGGCAGCAGAGGGAGAGGGAGAAGCAGGCTCCCCGCTGAGCAAAGACCCAGAACAGGGGCTCTGTTAACTGGACCCAAAGGCAGATGCTTAGCCTACTGAGCTACTCAGGCACCGTCCCCACTTTTATTTAAAGATTTTAAGGAGTGACGGGGCGCCTGGGTGGCTCAGTTGGTTAAGCCACTGCCTTCGGCTCAGGTCGTGATCCCGGAGACCCGGGATCGAGCCCCACATCGGGCTTCCTGCTCGGTGGGAAGCCTGCTTCTCCCTCTCTCAGTCCCCCTGCTTGTGTTCCCTCTCTAGCTGTGTTTCTCTCTGTCAAATAAATAAATAAAGTCTTTTAAAAAAAAAAAGAAAAAAATCATTTAAAAAAAAAAAAAAGATTTTAAGGAGTGAACTGACATTTCTTTCATTTAGCCTTTTAGGTTACCAGCTGCAGTTTAAAAGTCTCATGTTCAAAGTTTTTTTAAAGATTTTATTTCAGAGAGAGAGCGCACATGCCTGTGTGGACATGAGGAGCAGGAGAGAGAAGAGCCTTAAGCGGCACTCAATCTCATGATCTTAAAATCATGACCTAAGCCAAAACCAAGAGTTGGATGCTCGCTCAACTGACTGTGCCACCTAGGCACCCCTCATGTTCAAGTTTTTAACTTAAGAATTTTTCAAACTCTTTTAAAAAGCAACAATGGTTTTAACAGCCAATCATTTCCATGAGAGAATGAAAACACTCGTTAACATGGCACAAACCAAATCTAGTAAAAGTTAGAAATTACTTCATGATGGAATTTACTTATGAAAACATTAATATTAAAAATCACTTATAAAAGGGCACATTAAAATAAAAAGGAAAGTCCTATTTTCTTGGCATATATTCTCTTACTTAGGCCATATTTTGTTATGACCATCTCACCAATTCATTCTTTTTTTTTTTTTTTTTTTTTTTTTTAAAGATTTTATTTATTTGACAGAGAGAAACACAGCCAGAGAGGGAACACAAGCAGGGGGAGTGAGAGAGGGAGAAGCAGGCTTCCCGCCGAGCAGGGAGCCTGATGTGGGGCTCGATCCCGGATCTCCGGGATCATGACCTGAGCCGAAGGCAGTCGCTTAACCAACTGAGCCACCCAGGCGCCCCACCAATTCATTCTTAATCAGCTGAAATTTAAACCAAAATCTAAACCAAAAAGTTATCAACCATTCAGAAGTTTCTTGCAACTATCCTGTAAATTACTGCAAAGAAATAAAAAAAACTTTTTGAGACTGTTGAGACATGCCTCTCTGTTAATTTCTTTCATCTCATTATTTTATTGTTATAAGACCTCTCAACTTTGATTCAAATAATCAGGATGCCTTTTTTTTTTAAACTTAGATAAAACAAAAGAAAAAATATTATAAGTGTAGGAGGTTATTTAAGATTTCCAGGCTAATTCTGTGATGGTAGTCCTCTATGAGGAAAGTCCAATTCCTACACAAACTTTTGAATCTATAGCAACATACACATTGAGAAATGATGTCCAGAATGATGGCTGTACCGTATTAAATTCTTTGATTAAAAAATGATTTATAATTATTAGCATATACCAAAACAGAAAAAATTACATAATTTATTTTTTAAAGAACTGGAACAAAAATGATTTCAGTTCACTAATCAGTTAAGCATAAGCCTCTAACTATAATAAATCTCCAAATTACTTTTTTGTTTGAATTTACTAAGTACTTCTAACATAAATTGAATTTGAAAATAAAATTATCTTGGAATTTTATCTCTTCTTAAAATTATTTGGAAAGCTATCTGGGACTTAGGATTACCAAGAAATAGATACAAAACGGCTATGTGATATTTATTAACACCAACTTCACAATATTCTCCCTGAAAATTCTACAGCAGGTGTTTCATGGTATCTTTAACAATTAATTCAGTTATTTATCTTTAAATATGTAAGATAACCAAAGTAGCAAGTAAAACAAACAAGGCTATTGTATGTTCTGTATAAGAACTAAAAAATTGTATTTAGTAACTTGTCATTTTTATGGTTGCTCTGTATACAGAGCAGACAATAAAAGTTTTAAATTTACATTCGATTTAAAAATAAAATTCTTTACTGCAAAGTTCTACCCCATCCTTCTACCTATGCTCTAAGTTCCTCTGTAAGCAAATTTCATTGAGAATTATATCTTAAATATCCACGTTTTTACCAGTATTTCTAAATTTAAAAATTATGCAAATAAAACACAAAAGGCTATTTTAACAGATTACTGTACTCTCAAAGTAATCAAATGCATTTTTTCTTTCCAAGTTTTTATCTAAATTCCAGTTAATATACAGTGTAATATTAAGTTTTAGGTGCAGAATTTAGTGATATAACCCCCACATACAATCCCAGTGTTCATCACAAGTGCACTTCTTCATCCCTATCACCTATTTAATCCATCCTCCCACCCACCGCCCCTGGAGTAACCCTCAGTTTCTTGTCTATACTTTCTTGGTTTGTCTCTTTTATTTAACCTGTGTTCATCTGCTTTGTTTCTTAAATTTCTGATATGAGTGAAATCATATGGTATTTGTCTTTCTCTGACTTACTTAGCTTATTTTGTTCTACATATGACTGAAATCACATGGTATTTGTCTTTTTCTGACTTAGTTAGCTTAGTTAGCATAATACTCTTTAGCTCCATTCATGTCATTGCAAATGGCTAGATTTAATTCTTTTTGATGGCGGAGTAATAGTCCCCCCTTCTGTGTTGTGTATGTGTGTGTACACATACATATGCACACACACATCTTCTTTATCCATTTATCAGTCAATGGACACTTGGGCTCTTTCCATAATTTGGCTATTGTTGATAATACTGCTATAAACATCGCAGTGCATGTATCCCTTTAAATCAGTATTTTTGTATCCTCTGGGTAAATAGTAGTGCAAATGCTGGATCACAGGGTATTTCTATTTTTAACTTTTTGAGGAACCTCCATACTGTTCTCCAGAGTGGCTGCACCAGTTTGCATTCCCACAACAGTGCAAGAGGGTTCTCCTTTCTCCACATCTTCACCAACACCTATTGCTTCCTGTTAATTCTGGTCTAAGTTATCAAATACATTTTTAACCTAAAAGATAAACTATACTTGAAAAACTCTTGTATGACCTATTTCAGGTGGGTAGAATGGAGAGCACAAAGCTATGAGATGGTACAGGGTTTAACTAGAAGATGGTAAGGAACCAATGAAACTGAAACAGAGAGCTCATGAAACCAAAGACAGCCTAGAATGGTGGGGTTGAAGGGAGACTGAAAGGCTTAAAAGGTCAAGCTAAAAGTATACCTTTCATCTTGTGAGCAATGGAAGCCATTCACTGACAGATCAAAATGATTAAATACTGATCACAAGTAAGGGAATAGAAAACACAAAATATTAAACATGGTTTTGGATTTGCTGAGTTCCAATAAAATTGTAGTCTTATAATTTAGCGGTCCTAGAGCTCTGTAACTGTCATAAAGAGAAGAAACTTGAAAAAAAGTACAGCAAAAGTGGGGCAAGTTTAACAATTGGCTGCAAAGAATCTCAGGCAGCCTTTGAATATTGCCACATCCCAGAATGTAGTAACATTCTGCAAAAACCAGCACATGTATCAAACACAATATTAACTTTGTTGGACAACCCTAATATTATAAAGCTAAATACAGGGACACCTGGATGGCTCAGTCGTTAAGTGTCTGCCTTCAGTTCAGGTCATGATCCCAGGACCCTGGGATGAGCCCCACATCAGGCTCCCTACTCAGCCGGATGCCTACTTCTTCCTCTCCCACTCCATTGCTTGGGTTCCCTCTCTTGCTGTGTGTCTCTCTCTGTCAAATAAATAAATCTTAGAAAAAAAATTAAAGCTAATTACTTCTCAGATATAGTATCATTTCTCTAATCTGACTAAAGTTTAGATTCTTCCTTTTAGCCATGTTCAAATCTACAGTGCTTACATTCCAAAACCAGGGTATGCTTTTCCATGGTTGTGAAAACTCAAGATTTTTCATTAACTTTCAACTCAAACACACTTACAAACTATCTCCTCTGGAAATAACAATAAGCCTTCCCCGTCATGACACTCCATTAGTGTCCTCCGTTACTTCACTGAACAAATATTACTGCTAAGAAGTTCTGGGGTTTCCCCCTCCACACACACAGTTTTGGGACATCACCTAAACCTTAACTGGAATTAAGATAGATCCCCTGGCACTAAAAAGGGTTTAAACCAGTAACTCAAAATGCAGTCTACACATTTTTGCTGCTTACAGTCTACAACCAGGGTAGGTATAGAAATGGAAAGTACTTAGAAAACTTTACAACAATCTGACAGTATTTTTGCACCTGTAGAAACTAGTGATAGCAAATTCTGGCTTACATTTTTGTGCATTTTTTTCATTATCCTATTTTTATGATTTATAAAAACATTACATGAGAAACTGTTTAAAACCAAAAAGGGTGCCTGGATGGTACAGTCTTGATCTTGGGGCTCTAAGTTCGAGTCCCACACTGGGTGCAGAGATTACTTAAAAAGTAAAGTTGAGGGACGCCTGGGTGGCTCAGTTGGTTAAGCTACTGCCTTCCACTCAGGTCATGATCCCGGAGACCTGGGATCGAGTCCCACATCGGGCTCCCTGCTCGGCGGGAAGCCTGCTTCTCCCTCTCTCACTCCCCCTGCTTGTGTTCCCTCTGGCTGTGTTTCTCTCTGTCAAATAAATAAAATCTTAAAAAAAAAAAAAAAGTAAAGTTGAAAGAAAGAAAAGAAAGAAAGACAGATAAAGAAATAACAAATTCACTTTCTACCAGAGTATGAGTGACACTGGCTTAGATCACATACTGTGGAGCCAAGCTACCCAGATTGGAATCCCAGCTCTGCCATTCACAGTTGTATAATTTCAGACAAGTTTAGCAGAGCACCAAATAATGGATAATAATATTCTATTTTCAGTAGCACTTCCTTATATATACCCCCTTCCTTTTTTAGTTGAGTTAGAAAAGACCATTTGTGGCCTTATGAGAAATGCTATTATGGCAAAGAGAGTTTTAATTATCGCTACAAGTTATTCACCCAACATTTCAGTAAACTGAAGGCACTGCATACATTAAAGCTATGAAATGAGAAGAGTAAGCAAATAAGAACAGAAAAGAATGGTGCTTTATGATTTTTAAAGTGGTAACACCCACCTTCACACTTCATCCAAACTATGAATTTTTACTTGATAGTAACATTTACCAAGAAATTACTATCAAATAATTTTTATATATATTATTTCAATATTTATGTAATCCCAATATATTCAATCTTGACAATACTGTGAAACTACTAATGCTCTCTGCTCTTCAAATTTAAGTGCTGGAAGTTAATGTGGCCTAGCTGTATTGTACATTTGAATCCAGGACTATCAGGACTCATAGCTAGGGATACCATATGTCCTGGTTTTACCTGTCTACTGTTTCAGTTTATCAGTAGAACCTTCATTCACTCCCCCAAGTGTCCAGAGTTGGGTAATAAATTATATAAGGTTATCAAGGTATTCTTTCCAGGCTGCATAACACTATACAGTATATATATACTATGCCTTGTGCCACAGCCTGGGAATCAATACCTTCACTATCTGCCAATAAACTAGAAACAAGGTATGAATGGTACACCTTACTCCCAACACACACACCAAATCCCACTAGGAAAAAAGTAAACGCCAATGATCAATTATAGTGAGTTTAGAATATTATGTAAGATAGCATATTAAATGCCTATATGGTCAAACAGCTCAGATATACAAGAAATTTTAAATAAAATCCTCTCTTTATAGATACAAATAACCGCAAGGAGAAAATCATTTCATACAAGTAAGATACGTAAACAGACCTCAAGATACATTACTCTTCCCTTTAGCCTCCAAACATTCAGGTTCCAGGTCTCTTTTTAGCAAACAGTGCATTTCCATCAGCACCCTCCATATGTAAATTAGTATGATTAATTAACTAGTACATAAGAACAAGCAGTCTTACCACTTGCCTTGTAAGGAACAAAAAAAATTGGTGTAAACACTGAAAATTAACCACAAATAATTAAATCAATTGTTTTGGTTGTCATAGTAATATTAGCTAATCTGGCATCACTCATCACAAAAGTGGAGGCTGTGGATTTTGCACATTTTCTTCCTTGTCTGTAATAAAGAATCAAAATAGTGACTTTCAGGAGCCTGGGTGGCTCAGTGGGTTAAAGCCTCTGCCTTCGGCTCAGGTCATGATCTCAGGGTCCTGGGATGGAGGCCCGCATCCGGCTCTCTGCTCAGCAGGGAGCCTGCTTCCTCCTCTCTCTCTGCCTGCCTCTCTGCCTAATAGTGATCTCTCTCTGTCAAATAAATAAATAAAATCTTAAAAAAAAATAGTGACTTTCATACTCTAAACTAAAACACTGAAGTAGAAAAACAACATATGCAGATTTAGCAAAATACAAATCTTTTAAGCTTAAAGCACTTGCTCAAATGGAGAAATTTTTTTCATGTAAAGGACTGTGAGACCCTATATAGCAATGCTGATTCAAAAGACAGTACTTTTTAATACTCTTTTTAACTGATGTAAAATGGCATCTACACAACAAAAAATATTGGAAGCTGAGGTACAGAAGGGAAGAGCTGTGATGATTTGTACAAATTGTGTCATATCTCTAAGTCCTGCAAAATTTAATAGCTGTTCAAATCTATTTAAGCAACAATAACCTAATTACTTGACTACAATTAATGATTAGCAAGCACTAAACTTTTCAGTGAACAGAGTTGATTAAATTTGCTGCTCTATAGCTAAAAATGGTTATTTCCAGGCAGACAGTAAGATGTACTTAACCACATTTTACTAATACTTAAAAAAAAAAAAAAAAAAAAAAAAATCCCATGGAATACAATTTTTAAAACCTGGATGCATGTATTTTTAACTCTTTACTACAAAGACTTGTAGAGGCATCTTGTTTCACTTGAAATCTGTCAGCCAAATTATGCTACATATCTTATGTAGCTTAGGAGAAGATTCCAAATTTGGAAAGGAAAACGTGATGATTTAGACATAAGAAATAAACATGTGTGATCTAGAATGGTAATAGGGCTAATGATAAAATTTAAATGTCAAAGCTACTTAAACCAAAGATTACCAAAAGGCTTCATATATAAAAAGACTCACATATAACAACTAAGGAAACGTATAGAAGTTAAACGCTATACAAAATTAAAAAGTGCTCCAAATAACTTTACAAAGATATTAGGACAAGCATTTTCACTGCACAAAATTACACTGGTTCCAGTAGTATGGCAATTTCTATTTCAATTTTTCTTTAAAGCTTCATAATTACAATCTGAAAGGTAAACATTTTAAAGAATTTAACTGATTCTTTAAAAAGCTTACTCCTTTTAAAATTGTAACTAAAATTTAATGACACTGAAATTTTTACAGTCCCAGTTAAGCAGCTGGGGTTTTTTTGCAGCTGCATTTTCTAAATGCTACATGTTTTTTAAAAGTTCTGTAATGTTAAAAGTTAAAGATTAAAATTGTGATATAAACTAGTTTTTTAAAAAAGTAATCTCTACACCTAATACAGGGCTCAAACTCATGACTGATCAAGAATCATATGCTCTACCAAATAAGCCAACCAGGCACCCCAAAACAATAATTTTAGTAAGAAAATTAGAGTTGTTCTTTCATATTTCAAATATTTAAATTATCTTTCAGAAGAAATCAACCTATATTTCTTTAAAAAATTAGAAAACTGGGACAGTCACACTTTCCAATGTCCCCAGATTTATAGAGTAGGTTATACCCTTCCACTTACTGGGCTTAAGTTAATGAACTACAAGCATCCAAATATAAAAAGAGGTATATTCTTTAACTCAGTACTTATATTTTTAAGATTTCTTCAAAGAAAGGATCAGGACACTAACAGTTTTACTTTATGTTACTAAATAAAAAGTACAGTCAACATATATCAAAAGATACATTGAAAAAGTAAGAGATATACTATGGTGTTCACAATACTGGCACTAAATGTGATGTTTAGAAAATTACTTTAACATATTAATGAAAATGTGGGAAAAGGTAGATTACAGAATGAGAAGCACTATACTTGTCTAGTGGAAAGTAGGCACTTTTTAAGAAGTCCTAAATAAACTATGGTACATCTACATAATGCAATATTGTTCTGCACAAAAAGAAAGGAGCTAACAAACCGTGAAAAGACACCGAGGAACGATAAATGTATATTACCAAGTGAAAGAAATCATTCTGAAAAGACTACAAGCTGAACGATTCCAACTATATGACATCCTGTAAGACAAAACTGTGCGGGCAGTAAAAAGATCAGTGGTTGCCGGGAGTTAGAAGTGAGGGATGAATACACAAAAAAACAGAAGATTTTAGGCAGTTTAACTTCTTCTGTCTGATACTTGTCATTACTAATCTGTCCAAACCCAAAGACTACACAACACCAAGAGTAAACACCAAGAGCAAACGCTAATGTAAACCAGAGACTTGAGATGACAATGATGTGTCAATGGAGGTTCATTTGGTATAATATATGTTCCACTCTGGTATGGGATGTTGGGGGGAGAGGGAGCTGTGCATACAGAAACTGTACCAGAACCCTCTCTATCTCCCTCTCAATTTTGTTGTAAATCTAAAACTGCTCTAAAAAATACTCTTATTTAAAAGCAAAAGAGAAGCCTGGGTGGCACAGTTGGTTAAGCCTTCAACTCTTGATTTCAGCTCAGATCAGTATTTCAGAGTCCTGAGATGGTGCCCCACATAGGGCTCCCGGCTCAGTGTGGAGTCCGCTTGAGATTCTTTCCCTCTGCCTCTGCGCAGCTCATATGTCCATTCTCCCAATCAAGTAAATAAATCTTAAAAAAAAAAAAAAAAAAAAAAAAAAAAAAAAAAAAAAAAAAAAAAAAAAAAAGGAAAAAGAGATACAAAAAGATGAGCTAAGAAAAAAAAAAGAGTCCACAAACAGTAAACCAAAATATTACCAAAGAAAACCTGGTTGGTGTGATTACAGATGACTTTTACTTTCTTCATACAGATCTAAATATTCTGAATTTATTACAACAAAATTATACTGAAACCAAATATATACTTGAGTCTACTGGACTTCTCAATCTGTTCCGTGATCTATCTGTTCATTTACACCAATACCACATTTCTAAGAATTAACTTTGTTCAATACTTTTTTCTCATTGTAGGGTAAGTTCTCCATTTCTTTTTTGTTCAAAAATTTACTGCCAATTCTCATTTATTCTTTCAAATAAACTTTACAACATTTTATAAAGCAGGAGTTTGCAAACTTTTTCTATCAAGGGTCGGAAACTAAATATTTTAGGCTGATGATTTTTCTATCAGTTATTCTGTTTTGATTTACAACCCTGTGAAATACAAAACACATTCTTAGCTAGCAGGCCACACAAGAACAGCCCTAAGGACAGTTTGTGAACCTCAGCATATAGTTCCCCAACTCACTGCAGAGATTTTGGCATGCTGATTTAGTATAAATTAACATCTTCCCAATATCAAATCTTTCCCAAAAGCAAGTTATGACTGTTTATTAAAGCTCTCCATTGTATTTCCTCAGTAAAATTGTACAGCTTTCATTTATAAATCCTGCAAATTACTACTAGTGATTTCTGGGCACTTGAAGCCACTGATACCTGGGTACATGAAAGCGGCCAATTACTGGCTAGGTTTATTATTCCTGGCACTTTCTGCCTAGTTACAGAAAAACTGTAATACTGTGTTCTATAATCAGAATGCAACAGTAAGTTACTTTTTAAATGCCATTCTAAGTGTTACTTTTTTTTTTTAAGCTATTCAGTAATTCAGTAACTTTAAGATCAAAGGAGAGCTGGGTTAAGCACTCAGAAGGGTCTAGTACATGACAGGTACTCAAATGTTTGAATAAATGAATGATTTTAATTTTGTTCCCTCTCTAAATCCCACTAAAACCATAATAGAAATTTTTTCCCCTAAGTCCACAACCATGGAAAGAGCAGGGGAAAAAAAGGAAAAGGGCAGAACATGGATGGACAAGTCGTCACTAACCAATATACACAACTAGATCCTAAAAGTCTCAAAAGCTGGCAGCACCTTTAGAACTAAAAGTGAAAGGAGGTAAATTAAAGAGAATATGATGAAAGCTATTTGAAAAATAACTAGATGGGGCGCCTGGGTGGCTCAGTTGGTTAAGCCACTGCCTTCAGCTCAGGTCATGATCCTGGAGACCTGGGATCGAGTCCCGCATCGGGCTCCCAGCTCCGCATGGAGTCTGCTTCTCCCTCTGACCTTCTCCCTTCTCATGCTCTCTCTCACTCTCTCAAATAAATACATAAAGTCTTAAAAAAAAAAAGAAAAAAGAAAAATAACTAGATCACTCAATTTCCTCCCTCCACCTTCATAGGACTGTGGCTATGAGTTCAAAAATGGAAAAGAAAATGCCTTCAAAAATATGTACCTATATATATCCTCCAAAGGTTAAAATGTTGCATCACACTTACAGGAAACTATAAAGTGAATATTCAGAAGAGAGAAGGGAAAAAATAGAAGACATCTGGAAATTAAAATTATGGCAGAAAAGGTTGAAAAATAAAATTTTGCATAAAATAAGAGGTAGGAAATGAAAGCAAGATTTAAACTAAAAAATAAAATAAAAAATATCAGAGAACCATGCTAGGCAATCTAGTATTTGAACAACTGTTTTAAAGAGAGGAAAGAAAAGGAGTGAGAAATCACAAATAAATCTAAAGTGAAGAATAGGAGTTGCCACATTAAAGAAATGCATTGAGTACCTACCACAGTGGAGCATGTCATTGTGAAATGGGGACAAAAAAATTTCTGGGTTAAAGTAGGAGAACTGGTCACACAAAGAAAAAAAAAGAAAGAAAAAGAAAACAAAAGCAAAGAGAAAGAGAAAAAAAGAAAAAGGAAGGAAAAAGAAAGGGAAAGAAAAGAGAAAAGGAAGTAGCCATCAGAACATCTGACTTTAAACAACCACAACAGAAGATGACCTGAAATGACTTTAAAATTCTGAAGAAATAACTCTACACCCAGCCAAACTACAGATATGACATTGTTTAATAGGACAGGCCTCAAAAATCTTTAACTCTCATGTATCTTTTCTCAAAAAATTACTTCAGATGTGATCTACTAAAACAAGAAACCAAAAAAGACAACAAGGGACATGAAGGAGGTCAGATGAGAGGGAATCACAAGCATACTCTAAGACAGATGTGCACCAGATACAGAGAGCAACATCCAGATTGGACGGATGTGATTCAGGTTACATTCTTCATCTGATGGCTACGATGATCAAGATGCTTATTACTGTATCCTTTAAACAAAACAAGACACTGCCATGGTTTGCCATGCCCAGACTTTTACCTATTAATCCCGTGTCAACAAAGCTTCTTTTCTTTCCTTTGTGCCCATCGCCTGAAACAGCTACAAATTTCATACTAAGTTCAGCTTTAAACTACACTTAAAACGACACACAAAGCATCTATCTTACTAGCATAAAACACTCTCCTAACTGAAGGTTCTTTGCCTGGCCCACACCATAAACTTCCAGATAATAACTGTGGAGTCTTATGTTTCCCAGAATATGTTCATGATCTTGACCACTGGTTCCCCCAAGTGGGGCGTTAGTAGAGATTCAAGGAAGTTGAAGTCATCGTAAAGACATGATGATGTCTCAGACGATGAGTATATAGATCATCAATTTATTACTCTAAAACTTCTGCATATGTGTATCTTTTATGTCTTTTACATATAAATTGTTCACAATTAGAAAAAGAGGTATAGTTAAAAAAAATTATAGCAGTCACAAAGTGTTTTAGCTAACCAGTAGTTTTTAATTTTCAATTTACTGCCAAAACATTTACTTCGTGGCTATACTACTGCATGTATGGAATATTAGTAGATGGGTTAGTCACCATAAACTGAATTAGCAAATGGTGGGTAATAACCCAAATATATAGAAATACAATATAGAAATAACTATGTTTAAGACCAAACCAGGTAATGCATCCATCAGAAAAAAAAAGTGAAAGATTTATGTGCTGATATGCAAGGCTCTAAACCACCTATTATTAAGTGAAAAACATAATGTGCCAGATTAGTGTATATATACAGTTGACTACCATTTAAAAAAAAAAAAAAGAATATATACCCTCTTTGCCTGTATACATACAAATCTCTATGGACAGATACAAAGTGAGGATGCTGGCTGTCTCTAGAAGTGATCTACCTGAATGGGATCAGCTTGAGACACAGACTTCACTATATAGTCTTTTGTACAAAATCTGAATTTCAAACATCATAAAGTACTGCCTACTCACAATTTTTTTAAACAGCACAAAAAAGACTATAGAATAATTTTAATTATTCATACAAAAGCAATTAATTGCCTTTCAAAGTTTGAAATACAGACAGAAGTTTCCCAAGGATAAAATCAGATAATTTCTCCAACCAAACTGGTTATATTCGATTGTACTTTACAAAGTTAAGCCAAATACAATATGTGTATGTTTACACCAGACAGGTCTAGATTCTACAGCTACACAGTCCAATCTGGTAGCCACTAGCGACAAATGAAATTAAAGCTCAAGTAACTAAAACGATATTTAAATTAAAGTTAGATGAAGTTTAAAATTCACTTCCTTGGTGGAATCAGTCACAATTCGAGTGCTGAAAAGCCATGTAGGGCTAGTGGCTACTGTACTGATTAGCACAAATACAGAACATTTCCACCATCACAGAAGTTCTCTTGGACAGCCCTTATCTAAAAGAATCCTCAAAAAAACTAGTTAACAGTGTGGATGCACTGGAGAAGGGAACTAGATGGCTGGAAGATAGATGGGAAATAGGTTTTTTCACCATAAAAAGAAAGGACTGGGGTGCCCATGTGACTTAGTTGGTTGAGCATCCACCTTTTCCTTTCTTAATTTCAGGTCCGGCTGTGATCTCATGGTCGTGGGATCCACCCATATTGGGCTCCACACTAAGCAGGGAATCTGCTTGAGAGTCTCCCACTACCTCTGCCCCTCCTGCTCAAGTGCTTGCTAGCACGCACTCTCTCCCCCCAACAAAATAAATAAATAAATCTTTAAGGGAAAAAAAAAGAAAAAGACAGGACCAACCTGTGCCAGGTAGCATCCTTAATGCTGCATCTTAACTCAGTTAATCCTTACCATACTTAAATATAATTAGTTCCTTTTGTAATCCTAAGTATTTTTACTTAATGCATTTAAAAACAGTATTCTGACAATGGGGTCACAGACTTCACTGCTTAAAGGGATCCATTTGAATTTTGAGCATATATTACTAATTCAAGAAAAAGGTTATAAAAAGAAAATAAAAGCGAAATGGTGATTACCTATAAAGCAAAATCCAAAAGAGATTTTATAATCCTAAACCTTTAAAAAAAAATACAGCGTAAAGGTTCAAATGAATGAAAAGAAAAAAGAAAAAAGAAAAGAAAAACCCGAATTGCTCCATACCATAGGCCATAAGTCATTTGGTGTATCTTTGATTTTTTTTTTTTTTTTAAGATTTATTTATTTGAGAGAGAGCACACACACATGCATGGGGGAAAGGGCAGAAGAGAAAAGCAGACCTTCCACTGAGCGTGGAGCCTGACCCAAGCCCAGGACCTGGAGATCATGACCTAAGCCAAAATCGAGAGTCTGCAGCTTAACCCAACTGAGCCACGCAGATGCCCCTTCAAAGACAGATTTTTATATTTAATTTATTTGTGCAAAATGATGATCTGTGCAGCAATTTACGCTTAAGGTAGGAGTTAGATTTTTTAGTCTTCAATTTGTTTCTTTTTTTGAACAGAATAAAACACAGTTTGGGGCCAGGGCCCGGGTTTGAGTTCTATGTTTGGCAGGAAAAAAATTACTTGAAATATGAATTTCCCACCTATTATTTATCTCAAAATATTAGGAGAATTGGGGGAAAAACTGTAAGAAAAAGATGTTTCACCTTTCCATTAAAATATTAAATTTTCTTTCCTTAGTTAATACTTGGAAGTTGTCAGACTTTGTGACTGTGTAAGGCATTGCCCTAAGATAACTATGTAAAACCCCATAAAAATTCTTCAAAAGAACACCAACACGGGACACCTGGGTGGCTCAATAAGTTAAGTGTCCGACTCTTGACTGCAGCTCAGGTCATGATCTCAGGGTCCTGGAATCAACCCTGCATCAGGCCCCATACTTAGCACAGAGTCTGCTTGAGATTCTCTTTCCCTCACCTTCTGCCCCTCCCACCACTTACACTATCTCCCTCTAAATAAAAACGGTAAAAAAAACACACTGACATTAGTTATAAAAATCTTATTGACTGTCACTATAATAAGCAGAGCACAGAAAATTATAATTTCTGTAGAGCATTTTATATTAACAAGTTTAAAACATATAGCTAAAAACATGCAAATACACATTTTAGCTCTAACAATTACTGCAAAGCCTTGAGTTTCAGAGAAACGGTCTTACTACTATCTTCCTCAAACAAATGAACTTTTAAGACTACCAATATTAGGGGTGCCTGAGTGCCTCAGCTGGTTAAGCAACTGACTCCTGACTTAAGTTTGGGTCATGATCTCCTGAGATTGAGCATCTGGCTTGGCACTCAGTGGAGAGTCAGCTTGAGATTCTCTCCTTCTCCCTCCACACCTCCCCAACACATGCTCATGCACCTGCACGGGCCTGTGCTCCCTCTCTCTCTCATTTGATCTCTAAACAAAAAATAAATCTGTTAAAAGAAAAAGAAGGCTAGCAATAGTATACTGAAACTTTTTCAAAACCACTGCTTAACTTTTTTTTTTTTAAAAAAAGATTTTATTTATTTATTTATTTGACAGAGAGAGAGAGAGAGAGAGAGAGATATCACAAGTAGGCAGAGAGGCAGGCAGAGAGAGAGGAGAAAGCAGGCTCCCTGCTGAGCAGAGAGCCCGACGTGGGCCTCAATCCCCGGATGCTGAGATCATGACCTGAGCTGAAGGCAGAGGCTTTAACCCACTGAGCCACCCAGGCGCCCCAGTCACTGCTTAACTCTTAGACCTTTCACCAAAATTACTAACAGTACAAAGGTAGGTATTAGTAAATTTCATAATGACAAATTTTTAAAAACTTACTGCACTGATTTTACTAGCAGAATACTTTATTTGGCGAATCATCTGATCTTGATTTTACAAGGTCCAACAATCCAATGAGAAGGAGGGAGGTGGAGAAGGGAAATAACTATCTGCTTTCTTCAGGAATCTATCCAAAATGTTCTCGACCAGTTTCTAAAATATAACCTTATGTGTAACAACTTGTTTAGTCCTTGAATTTAGACACCACGGTTTTATGTTTTTACTGTACTTCGGTTATCAGTTATTTAACACTGTAGTACAAAAAGAGCCTAAAATGTCCAAACATTTTCTTTTAGAGCTGCAGCAGAATACCTAGCTAGTTTATCAAATTAATCTTCCCAAATCACATAAGGAAAACACATTACATGGTTATTGGAAAGACAGTGTCACAGTTAAGAACACACACACTGGAATTTGCTGTTTTAGTTTGAACTCCACCCCATTTATTAGCTGTGCGATCTTGAGCAAGTTAGTCACACAAAGTTACTTAATCACTTTGTGCCTTGGTTTCCTCATTTGAATTAAGGATAATACCTACCTCAGAGCTGCTGTAGGATTAAATGAATTAATATATGTAAAGTACTTAGTGTGGTGCCTGACTTACATAAGTGCTCTATTTTAATTAAGAAATAAAAATCTGCCTACATTAAAAATCACTGCTACAAATAGGTTCTGCTTAAAGGTCATTTTTTTCCCCAAAGATTTTATTTATTTGACAGAGAGATGGGGGGGAGGTGGCAGAGGGAGAAGGAGGAACAGGCAGGGAGCCCCACACAGGGCTGGATCTCAGGACCCTGGGATAATGACCTGAGCCAAAGGCAGATGCTTAATTGGCTAAGCCATCCAGGTACCCCTTAGGGGTCATTTTTAAGGGAGTTGCTTAGAACTCTATATCCATATCCCTGGAAATTCAATGTTGGTTAGATTTGTCCTAATGCCACAGAAACTTACTGAACAGTGTGACTAAATTACAGCTTTCCATTCTTTCATTGGAATAATGTATCAAAAAGTTCCAACTAGAGGAGAAAAAAAACCCTTATTTTCTGACCACGTTCTCAGGTACCTGAAAGTCAAAAGTGATTCTTTCTTTTTTCTCCAGACAGAAACAGGAACTTTCGAAGGAACACAAGTGATTTTTATGATAGGAACAGGAGTGGGAAGAATATCTAAGAATTATAGAGCATAAGCCTTGCACTTATTGCCAATGACTAAGGACTGATAATCAAAAAGCAGCTATGGAAATTTCTTAGCAAAGAAGAAAAGGTGAGTACACATGAATAACCTGCATGCAACACACTCATGGACTATTAACTTAGTATACCTAATTCTTCAGAACCGAAACTGTCATCTCTGAATACTGAATCTGAAAATCAAAATCACTGTAAGATATCTTATTCCCATTTTCTCAGCTAGACTTAGAAAATCACACAGATATTAAAATTAGACTATATCCCATGTTCTTTTCCACTTCTCTAAAAATTCTCTGTAACAAAGATGGAAAAACTAACAGACCAGAAGAGCAAGAAAATTTCTGGCAATAGCAGAGGAGAAGGAAAAGTAGAAATTATCTTTTCTAGAATAACCATTCAGAAGTTCCTTGTTACATCCAGGTACTCTACTACATTTTTAACATTATATAAATTAAACAACATAGTTTAATACTGCCTAGAATTGCTGTTCAAATTGGATTACGTTTACCTAATTCATTTAACACTGTATGCTCTGCAACTTCAGTGTTTAACTTAGGACTGCTTTCTAAATTGGATTTCTCTAAGTCAAATGATTATGCATAGTAGTAATTCAAAGTATAAAATGAGGTGAAATATGAAATATAAACACCAAAACCAAACTTATTTGGTTTATGAACTTTGATACATATAGTGGGTTCTTTAAGGCAAAAACATGATACTAATTTGCAAGGTCTGCTTGTCAATCAAGTCTTTGATTAATCAAAAACACTGAATTATATACAACATATTTGTCAATATATACATAAACCTTATTTACTTTTAATAAGCTCTTTGCAGTACAAAACATGTTAAAGGGTACAATGGAAACATTAGATAAGTGGACTGTTCAAGTTGATTCCAATTATGCAATTAATGTGGTTTTAAAAACCCGAGACAATGTAAAAACAAGTAAAATGGTATACACCTTTAGTTTAACTAAATTTAAAAAAATCCCAAAGAATCTCTTACCTTGAAAAGAACTACAAGTCAAAAACCAGCCCAATAAGGAAGAATGAAGAATGAAGATAAAGCTACAAAGAAACATTTTGCCACTGGAAACAAGATGGCCTTGGGGAAAGCTAGTTGCCTTGCGCCTTTACTGCTAATATTTTTTTTTTCACTGCTAATATTAAGTCTAATTTTCAACTAGCCACAAAGTCCAATTTTGACCAGCCACAGTTCAAATACCAAAAGAATAACAGGAAAGCACTGTTTATCCTAATGTTCAAAATTTTCCCATATTACCTATAGAGACGTAAAATGCTTCCTTTTCTTTGCTCTATTAAACTTCTCAGTAAATTTAGCATTTGTAAACGACATTTTAATGTAACTGATTTTACACACACCTGAAAAAATACCAAATATCGAACGGTAAATGATATTTTATGTAACTTCCATTGATAAAAATCCCCCAAATACCTACAAAAGTTGGGACGAGCAGGAAAAGCCCATGACTCTTTAAGCACTTATGATTATGCCCAACAGAAAAGCAATAAGGAAACTAACAAGCTAGCTGAAATAGCAATGAACAAATATAAATATTGTTTCTGTGGGCTTCAGCGGGAATACCTCAACTACAATCAATACTAATCAGCTGCTGCTTTAAGACAACAACCACCTCCCAGTATTTAAAATCACAGAATTCTAAAAGACTAACTTGCGAAAAGGGTGCACTGAAAGTGCACAAAATTTGCCATTCTCACTAAAAATAAACACATTAATGTATTTTACATCCTCAAACTACTACTGGCCTCCCACTTTCACACACTTTAGGTTTTTAGGTTTCCCACTCCCCAAATTTAAACACAGTATCCAAGTTTCCCTGGGTCAGCAGTAGAATGACTACTACACTGTATCACCTACCACATCACTGGAAATTAAGCTCCTTAAGAGTTTACACTGAACAAGGTACAGTCACATTTTGTATAACTCTGTATCCTGAAACACATTTGGTATAGCCTCCTAAACATAACAGAGGCTTTACTTACAGACTCAACAGTCCTTCAACACTTTGTAGTTCTGTTCTGTGCTGCTGAAAGAAAACTGCATAGGTTTGCAAAATCCAAAGGACCTAAATGCTACTGAAACTTCACAGGATACTTCATTATTTCACAGCTTAGAGGTTTGAGCCTTGCCCCCTTTACCCGCTGTAATGCTTTTTAATGATACTGGTACAGCAGGGAGGAGAAGAGAACCAGTAAAAAGTGGACAAGGGAACTTGCTAAAACAGAGTATTTTCATCCTTTACCTTTATATTTATGTAACATTAATGTTCTAAAGTCAGTTAACTGCATCAGCAAATTAAGAGACAGTCTTGTAGAACAGAAATGAAAACAGGTACCAATGAAGAACAAGTAACGAAAGAGCTCAGTAAATTCTGGCAACAAGGTAAGGACAGTTCACACCAATGTAATGAAAAATAAGTCTTTTTATATTCTACAAGCCTTCCATGACTAATTTTTGAGCTAGCTATAAAAGTCTCTAAAAACTCAAAACAAACTGCTTAAATCATTATCAAAATCACAAACTATAATCATTAAAGATACACAAAAATATCTGGCAACCAAGGTCTAGAAATGGTTCGAGTGTCAAAGGTCTTCTAGTTGTTAAAATAGTCCATTATGCCTCTAAGACAATTTCACTTAGTTGTGACATTCCTAACACTGCAACACAGGCCTCTAAGTCTGAGAGCCAGTGCGGGCAAAACCAAACAAGACAAAGATATCCTCTCCTTCGGGCGGTAACTACCACATTACTGTTCTAGGATCGGCTTACTTCGACTAAGTTTAAGATGGTGCCTAAACTGAAAAGAAAGTGGCAGAACGGGTAAAGGAAAAATAAATAGAAAACTAATTTTACAAGTTAAGTTCCTATTTCCAATAAACTATGTCTTAGAAATCTTTCAGACTATAAAGGCTCGGAAGAACATATGATCAAGACCCATCTGCATTCTCTTGAGACGTGCGCACTGCGCGGAAATGGATGAATGAATGAAGACCGGCGCGTGTGAAATGCAGCAGGTCGGGCCGGCAACCAGACCAGCAGCAGCGAGCAGTAGGCCTCGCTCCTCCCCCTTTCCTCCTCCATGACAGCCCAGCATCAAGCATGGAGGGGAGAGGACAATGTGATCCCCCTTTCTCACCACCACCACCCTTCATCCTACTCTGGGAGCTCTACCGCGCAGCACGAGGTTCTCCTCCCCGCCCCAAACCTTTCTCGCCTCCCCTGCCGCCAACCCCGGCAACTCTCGGGCGCGCTGGAGTAACATGCGCTTGCCCCTCTCGGCTCCCCTCGGCGAGGTCCAAGCTTCACCGCGCGTGCCGCGGCACCACTCCCGCCCAACCCACCCTCCGGCAACACGCGCCCACCGGCTCCCTGGCCCACCGGTCTAAAGACCCACGCGCGCTTAGCACACGAACCCCCAGGCTGGAGCTCGGGAGAGGAGGGACGGAAAGGCTACCCCGGGGCTCCCTCCTCCATCTCATTCCAGGCCGGCTCACCTCCCACCCTCCCTGCGGATCCCGGCGCCCGCTCGGAGCCAGTCCTGCGCCCTTCTATTCCGAAGACATAAACCCCACACACCTAGCCCAAGGCCCCGATCACTCTCCACCCTAGACCACCTCGCGGATTCGCAAGAGGCGGCGTGCCGCCCCTCCCCCACCTCTCTCCCCCAGACCTCAGGCCCCCACCAGAACGTGTGCGCTACACGCCGCCTCGGCCAGCCTCCGAGGCACCCCCAGTTGCCCGCGGAGAGGTCAAGCCCAAGAAGAGGGGGAGGGGGCAGCAAAGGGTAGCGTGCGCGCCGGGAACGCCGTCCCGCGGGGTCCCCCAGTCCGAAGGGAGACGGAGCGCGGGGACCCGTGGGGGTGGGGGCCAAAGGCAATACTCACCGGTTCCACAGTCGCCATCTTAGATCGATCTGATCGCACAACCGCTCCTGAAGGGGGGGCTGAGAGGAAAAAAATGAAATTCAAACCGGATTGGCCGGCTAGTGTCCACGTGACGGACGTGTCCGTTTGGCCCCGGCGGCGCCTGCGCAAGACTGCGGCTGCGTGGGTAACAAGAGGCTTCTGGGAAGTGGAGTCTCTCCCGCTCACTCTCTCCCTCCTTTTTTAAGGGCAAAGAAGTTTAAAAAAAAAAAAAAAAAGGACTGGTCACGTGGTTGGTGGGTAGGGTGCGCGGTTCTCCGCCGCGGACCCTAGCTTGGCGGAGGGTGGTTTTCAGTCCTGTGCTCTTCCGCCTGGATAGCTGCTGTCGCGTTTACTGCCAGGCATGCCTGCTGCGTCCTTTGTTGCCCTGTCCTCCCATCTTCCCCGGAAAGTTGGGAACTGCAGGCTCAGCACGCACAATGAGGCTTCATTTGCTTAGTTGAGGTCCTAGGACAAGTTGTCTATTTAAATTTTGTTTGACTTCCCACCATTTTCTCTTGCTTTCAGAAAGAGGCGGCGATGGAGAGTCGTTGTTTAAAGCATTCAACCCTCCCCCGTCCCCCAGTTCTGCTAACGCTGGTGGTCACTCAATGCCATCACTGCGAAAGGGGGTGGCGGAACCGCCCGCAGTAGCCACTTGCCACAGGTTGGGGGGAGGGGGAGTGCACCGGACAACTTTTCCTGTCCCAAATTCTGAGATTAAGACCTCAGGGCTAAATCTTGAGTAGAAGTGAAAATTATTTGAAAGTTTTGTCCTCTCGGTTCCACTACTCTGCCTAACGAGAACGGAAATAGCCTAAGTCCAGGTGCCAGCCAGGGAAGCCACTCCGGGCCCCGCTGACTAAGCCCTGGACTGATGGCCAGAAGTTAGGTCAGTCAACTATGACTCTTGACGTTGACTCATTCTCCTTAGGCGAGTGACTTAATCATTCAGTACCTCAGCTTTTTCATTTGTGAACCACAGATGATAATGCACTTACCTCACAAGGGTGTGCTGTGGTAATGATTGTAACCAGCTTTTGAAAATGCATCGGACTCTATTAAGTGCTTAATAATAAGGCAGCTTCATGCCTCCCTAAGGGTAAGCTGTTTCCCCTAATGTTTTTTTAAACAATGTTTAAATTTTTTTTCTGTTTACTTTGCTACATTATCATGTACACCAAGGAATTTAAATTTTAAAGTTTCAAGACTTTGTTTTTGTTATTACTGTAGCTACCTTCAACAGAGACTTTATGTTCAGGAATATATTATTATATTCACAAAAATCACTGGCAGTTTTCCCCACATTCGCATCCTCCATTTCATTTTCCTCTCGGATACCCTGCTGTAATTTCTTAAGACCGTGCTATTCTGCACGGTCTGGTTGTTAATATAAAATGGAGATAAATCTAACAGACCACTGCTGTAAGCTTCTAATGAGGAAGACATATCACTATTATTTTCCATACTTCTTAAGAAAATTAACACTAAAAACATGAGTATAAGTAGGCCTCCTGTGCCTGCCTCCTTTAGTGTTGCTGATGTCCAGAGCTGTGTCATACCTATTATTGAGTACATAATGGTTGCTTGAGTTGACTAACACATAATTGAGGCTGTATATACAAAACCATTGCCCTTTCATGTTTGGTTTCCCTGGATGTCAAAGGTGATTAATGAGAGCTTTTTACCAATCAGCTTAGCTCCAGTAGGCTTAAAGTAGATGGAATTCTGAATAAATAAATAAATGAATTTCTACTTATAGAAACTACTGTTACTTAAACTATCCAAAGTAATTACAGTTGATCTCAGTGATATGGTCTGTACTATCTGGTTATCGTCTTTGAGGAGATAGCATAGATGTATTTTCTTTTCTTTTCTTTTTTTTTTTTAAGATTTTATTTGTTTATTTGACAGAGAGAGACATAGCCATAGAGAGAACACAAGATGGGGAGTAAGGGAGGGAGAAGAAGGCTTCCCACCGAGCAGGGAGCCCGATGTGGGACTCCATCCTGGGTCTCCATCCTGGGTCTCCAGGGTCATGACCTGAGCCGAAGGCAGTCGCCCAACCACCTGAGCCACCCAGGCACCCCAGATGTATTTTCATAGTGCTGCTAAATAGTAGCAAAGAATTAAGGAAATTTCAGTCCCCATCTGAGACTGAAAGCCAGTGATATTCTTAAAACTTTTTTAAATTATAGCTTCCATTTTATTAACTTTTCTCATTTAAAAAACTTTCTGTTTTTGTTAATCATCCCAGTACTTCTATAATACTTACATATGCTCCTATTCTTTGTAGTTTATCTTCATTTTATATACAGTTTGTTGCACGTGTTTCATCGTACATTCATGTGTCTTTGCCTAACATCACCATTAGATTCTACCATGTCAAAAATTTAGTGATTAGATTTTTATCTGTATGTTTATGTGATTGTCTTCTTTTTTCAGTCTGAATTATGCAGAGTAGAAATGTTATACTTTATTAATATACCAAAAAATTACATTTGTTATAATACCATATTCATGCTTACACTTAAGAAAGGGGAATAAAGAGATGTATGAAATGGGATATAGTATTGAAATACTATTTTACTTCATCAAAATATATAATACGTAACTAATGGCCTAGCATCATATCATGGTAACTATTACTTATAAGCCTGGGATGATTGGTTATCATTTAGCATGTATAAGTATAGTCATGATCTTTTCCCTATATAATATATTCCTCAAGCTGGTATATTACCTGCCTTTATAGATTTAACTAATGGTAAAAAATTTTAAATAATTTGATAGAATACATCAATTTTTTGTCATTTATTTACCTCTTTGTCACTGTAACTTTATTTAGGTTTTCTAGGTAAACAGAGTCATTGTTTTGGTGGATATTGTTCAGCTATGGTTCAAACTGATTACATCTGTTACAATCAGTCCCTCAACAATATTATTGCTGCACCCTCTGGGATTTTTTTTTTTTTTTTTAAGGCTTTGGAATTTTAGACAATCTGTTCTTCTTAGATGCCTTTCTTAGTCTTTCTTAGTCTCTGATCAGTATTAAGCAACGATTTTTCTTAAAATGAGTAGATCTTCAGACAAAAGATATGAAGTTGCATAATAAAGTAAATGATCCTTAATATTATAATATTAGCTATTAACTTCAGATATAATCTAAAGCAACCTCTAATTAACATTAACATTGAGGCTTTTTTTTTAAACCTTATTCACTCTTTTTAAACTTGGTCATACCTTAAACTCTATTTTTTTGTTACTGTCACTTTCTATAGTGATATTCCTTAAAGACCTAAGGTGATGACTTCAGACAGGATAAGTAATCTTTTAAATTATAATTGCAGAGTTTAATATTTAAGAATGAGTTGTGATGTCAAATTATTTAATTTGTAATCCCAATCCTACCACTTACTATATTACCATATGCAGATTATGTAATCTCTTGTGCCTCATTTAAAAAAAATTTTTTTTTAAGTAGGCTCCACACCCAACATGGGGATTGAACTCATGACACTGAGATTAAGAGTCACGTGCTCTTCTGACTGAGCCAGCCAGGCACTTCATCTTCGTGCCTCATTTTTGTCATGAGTTAAAGGGATAGAGTAATAGTATTTATATAGTTCATGGGATAATTTATTTAATCCATGTAACATTCTTAGAATAGTTTTTAGAACATAGGGAACACTCAATATTAACTATAATTGTCATGATGTGATATTGTAGTAACATAAATTTCTTATTACTACTTTTTTTTTTTAAGATTTTATTTATTTGACAGAGAGAAACACAGCCAGAGAGGGAACACAAGCAGGGGGAGTGAGAGAGGGAGAAGCAGGGTCTCTGGGATCGTGACCTGAGCCAAAGGCAGTCGCTTAACCAACTGAGCCACCCAGGCGCCCTCTTATTACTACTTTTTAGTTTAGTCTAATATGCTTAAGAATTCTTTTATGCAGAGAACCAACACCAGACCAATATCTTTTTTTTTTAAGATTTTATTTATTTATTTGACACAGAGAGAAAGAGATCACAAGTAGGCAGAGAGGCAGTCAGAGAGAGGAGGAAGAAGGCTCCCTGCTGAGCAGAGAGCCTAATGCAAGCCTTGATCCCAGGACCCTGAGATCATGACCTGAGCCGAAGGCAGAGGCTTTAACCCACTGAGCCACCCAGGCGCCCCAGACCAATATCTTTAAGGATAGTCTAAGCTTTCAAAGTCAAGTAATATTTATTGATTTCCTATAAAATACCAAGTATTATTCGTATCAATTACTTTGTTTGACCTTTACAACAATTATGTGAATTAAGCATTATCATCTCCATTTTATTTTTTATTTTTATTTATTTATTTTTTATCATGACCTGAGCCGAAGGCAGTCGCTTAACCAACTGAGCCACCCAGGCGTCCCTATCATCCCCATTTTATAGAGAACAAATGCCTTAAAATTAAGGGACACATATAAATCCACACAACCAATGGTGAGTTGTAATTCAGACCCAATTCTCTTGACTCAAGATTCTTTCTTCCATACCATAGTGGCTCTCCTTTGATAGATTCTTCAAGCTGCCTATTTCTTTTCAAAGGATTTCTAATACTAAGTTCATTTACAGAACTGACAAACTATTCAAGAAGTACTAAGTCAGTAATGGGAAATGTGTAATCACTGGCAGATATTTAAAGCACATGGAAACCCAGGCACTTCCTTCCTGCACTGTAAAATCTGCTTGGCATCCTAAGTCATAGAAATATAAATAGTTCAGTGCCCATATAAAGAAGTGTGACTAAGAACCAAAAGGATGCAGCTAACAAACACCATAACAAGCACTCATTCATCTAATGAATGAGAGAGTCACATAGTTCCTTCCCCCGTTTCGCTCAGGTCTCTGTTCTGATGCCATCTCCTCAGGGAAGACTTCTTTGACCACTCTACCTAAGTTAGCATGCTCGTTACTCTTTATCTCTTTATTTTGCTTTATTTTTTCTTCAGACCACTTCATCACCTTAGCTCTACACCCGAGTATATTAAACATTGTTTAATCAATTGCAGGTGGTCTCCACTATTAAAATATTAGCTTTTTGATGATTTGTAGGTAGATTGCTGACAGGTATTTGGGAAAATTCAAATATAATTTTAAAACTATGTAAAATTTCTAGCCTGAAAACTAATAATATAAGTAATAGAAAAATTACTGTATGCCAAGCACCATGTTACACAGTTTACTTGCCGCAGTAATAACCTCATTTTATCTTCAAAACAAATTCTGAGATAGATAGGGAATCAGGTTAAATAACTTTCCCCAAAACACAGTTTTGTTTTCAGGGCTCTTAACACTATATAATATTGACTGGATTGTGACTGGGCCACAGTAAGTGGGATCACTGTCTGAAATAATAAGAAAGAAATAGTCTGCAAAGAGTACATGAAAAATTCATACATATAAGTAGTATGTTGTGCAACAATAAGGTAGGTCCCAAAATGATTTACCTTAATTTACCTTTTAAAACTGAAATTAAGAAAAATGTAAACATATGAGATCAATAGTACTTAGAAGTAACCAGCAAGATTGTAAACACCCAGAATTCAGAGGTTTAAGTGGAACTCCCAGGGAGGCATGACTGAATTTTCATTGCCACCTATGTGACTAAATGCCTGCATTGAATTTGTCCAAAGACAGAAATGTATTAATGGGTGGGAGATGGCCTGCTTGCTATCTATAAAAGAAAAATCTAGAATAACAATGTTTGATGATCTGTCTCTAGCATTATTCAGCAAAAATATGGATCTCTGGTTCATTGTTCCTCATTGGAGATTGTTTCTGAGGACACTAACCATACAACAAATCTTGCTTTGATTCCAGGTTCACAATCATATGGTAAACATATTTTTCCATGTTGATTTGTACAAATGTCGGGCTGATATGGAAACAGTACTATCCAGATCCATAATCACTTTTTTATTTAAAAAAAAAGTTTATTTTAAAAAAGTGTTTTTGTTTTTTGTTTTTAAAGATTTTATTTATTTGATAGAGAGAAACACAGCCAGAGAGGGAACACTAGCAGGGAGAGTGAGAGAGGGAGAAGCAGGCTTCCTGCAGAGTGGGAAGCCCAATGCCGGACTTGATCCCAGGTTTCTAGGATCATGACCTGAACTGAAGGCAGTTGCTCAACTGCGCCACACAGGCGCCACTGTTTTATTTTTTTAAAGTAAGCTCTATATCCAGCTCATAACCCTGAGATCAAGAATCACGTGCTCTACCAACAGAGCCAGGTAGGCACCCCAAGGTTTTTGTTTTGTTTTGTTTTGGTTTCGTTTGGTTTGTCTGTCTATTAAACCAGTATTAAGTTTTTTTGTTTTCTATAATTAGTCTCTGAGCTTGGAAAAGAGTTACCCCTGCAGACTGGATTTTCTCTGTGTCCTCATACTGTAATGATTCTCTGAAGAAATATCAATCTGTCTGAATTGTCTGGATGGCTAATCAGCCTTCTTTAGGACTTGCCAGGTGCCTTTCTATTCCAACTGCATCTTTAGAGACCTGTGAATTAGAAATTTTTGACTTATCTGTCTCTAAACTCTTATTTCAGAGCTGGAGAGATAGGAATCCTCATTCAGGAAGTTGCTTAAAAACATGAAATGTACTAAAAATTCTGATATGATCCTATGCGTTTCAAGTAGCTAGTGGAAAAACATGGTTATTGTTTTATTAATATAAATTATAAAATAATGTTAATACTCAGAGTCATTTGTATCTTGAAAAAAATAAGAAATCACTATTAAAGTCACTCTATCTGGGGAGAACTTTTGCCAGCTCCATACATGCATTTAGTGCAAATTAACAGCATCAGAGCTCTGAAGTGGAAAGTCAAGAAACAAGGTCTATACTGTATCATACCAGTGCCCGAGGTTATCAGGTTTTAAGGGGGAAAGGGTTTGATCCAGATATGAGTATTAGCAGACTGGATATTGTTAGCTTGTAAAAACTGACTTTTGGGAAATGACAGGCACCATTTTAAGCAGACTTCTAAAATTGTTAGTTTAATTGCCAGACAATTAATGGAAATGACACCTTAAAAAAATAATCCCACCTTGTTTAAAAGTTCTTCCTTTTATCCCTGTCTGCTTCCTCCCAGCCACCCTGCTAAGTCAAGAGAATTTAGTCAGATGAAAGTTAAATGTGGTAACTATTTCATTGTATAATAAAGTAAGATGCAAGGTGAGTAAACACAATCTTATCGTTTTATTAGAGCTTAATGTTTACATTCTGAAAGAGATTTTTGGAAATACATAGGAAAATATCAGCAGCCATTGTTAAAATTGAAAAGCCAAAGAGAAAATATTGTTTAGTTTAATTACAAAAAAAAATAGCTAAATGTAATATTTGAAATGCAGAGCAATCAACAGTACTTGACTGAAAATATTTGAGTGAAAACTTTTAAATATTTTAGCTTATTACTTTTACTTTTTGTCCTGAAAAGCAATGTTACATTCTATGTCAACTATACCACAATAAAACTGTTTGTTTTTTAAGCTGAAAAGAGAGTGTTTAATATAGGAAATTCATGCTATTTTCTAAACCGGCCTAGAGGGTAAAGGTATTTAAAGTACTGACAAAGAGGGGTGCCTGGGTGACTCAGCTGGTTAAGCATCTGACTCTTGGTTTCTGCTCAGGTCATGATCTCAGGGTTGGGAGATCCAGCCTCATAGGTCGTGTGGTCAGCAAGGAGCTTGTCCCTCTCACTTTTCAATGAGAAAAGAGCTCCCCACTCACCTTTCAATGTCTCTCAAATAAACACATGAATAAAATCTTTAAAAAAATAATAAAACACTGGTAAAGAAACTTGGAATCATGTTGCTGTTTTGGGAAATTAAGTCAGATATATGATAGAATATAGCATTACTTATAAGTCTGGTGCATAGCTCATTAAAAAGAAAATCACACCCACACCCAAGGTGAATTTGTTTGCTTTTTAACTTAGAATTGGACTTTATGAAATTTCACTTTGGGGTTGGAACAACAGCTTAAATCAGTTTGAATCTGCAAACTTCTGTTTTTCAAAATGGTTAAGGAACCTTGGAACAGAATTGGAATTTCAAAAATTATTTTGTTTTTTAATGTTATTATTGTTTTTCCCATTGGTGATTTTTCAAAATGCATTTAATCTTATGCAGTGGTTTCATTTTAAACACAATATAACAAGTCATATTAAAGAAAAAATTAATTTTTTAAGATTTTATTTATTGATTGATGAGAGACAGAGAGAGAATGGCAGAGGCAGAGGGAGAAACAGGCTCCCTTCTCAGAGCAGGGAGCACAATGTGAGACTGGATCCCAGGACTCTGGGATCATAATCTGAGCTGAAGGCCGACCTTAACCGCCTGAGCCACCCAGGCGCCCAGAAAAAAATCTTTTAGAGATGTTTTTATTTATTTGATAGAGTAATCAAGGGAGGGGCAGAGGGAGAGGGAGAATCTCAAGCAGACTCCCTGCTGAGCATGGAACCCAAGGTGGGGCTCAACCCTGGACTTGATCTATATCCCATGACCCTGAGGTCACAACCTGAGCCAAAACCAAGAGTTGGATGGTGACTCAACTGACGGAATCACCCAGGCACCCCAAGAAAAAAAATTTTTAAAAGGAAAATCTCTTCTGCCCCAGTAGATCCAATGTGCCAACATTTTATGCTTTTACAATTGTAGGGCATATGCAATTTTGAACTTGGCATTTTTCCCCATGGTATTTTATTGAGAATATTGCATATTGAACATTGGTTACAGATTGGATAACATTTTTAAATATTTTATTTTGAAAAATTATCAAACTTATAGAATGGTTTTAACAGTAAACTCCCACAAATGCTTCTAAATTCATTGATCACTAAAATGCTGCCTTGTCTCTTAATCTTTCTTTCCTTCCTTATTTCTAAGTCATTCAAGAGCAAGCTGCAGGGGTGCCTGGGTGGCTCAGTTGGTTAAGTGACTGCTTTCAGCTCAGGTCATGAGTCCCACATCCGGCTCCCTGCTCGGCGGGAAGCCTGCTTCTCCTTCTCTCACTCCCTCTGCTTATGTTCCCTCTCTGGCTGTGTTTCTCTCTGTCAAATAAATAAAATCTTTTTTTTAAAAAAAAGAGCAAGTTGCAGACATAATTACCTCTAAATAGTTCAGTATATTCCTAAGTATAAGCATATTTTCTTATAGAACCAAACAATTAATGAAATCAGGAAATGTAATAATAATTCAAAACTTTTATCTAAAATATATAATCAATATCTGAATTTTGCCAATTGTTCCAATAATTACTTTCATAGAATTGGCTTTTTTTTTCTAGTCCGGGATCATGCATTGCATTAGTTGTCATGTCCCTTTAGTTTTCTTGAAATTGGAACAATTTCTCAGTTTGTCTTTTGAGATATTGACACTCTGAGGAATAAAGGACAGTTGTTTTGAAGAATATCCCTTATTTTGGTTTATCTCATTGTTTCCTTACCACAGATTGACATTCAGTGCTGATAAGGTTATTGTGATCTTATTATGTTGATACAGCATTTTTGGATTGTGCATTTTTGGCAGAAATACTACTAAGTAAGTAATATCACGTACCCCCTTGTGTATCACAACGTTGGTAACGTTAGTGGCTTCAGAATGTTCCACTGAGTAGATATATTACAATTCTTTTCCCCAATTCCCCACAGTTATATTTTCAGGTTATTTTCACTTTCTCCTATTGTAAATAATGCTCTGATACATACATTCATGAGAAAAATTTTTTTTCATATTTTAGATTATTCCTTCAGGATGAATTTTCAGCAAGGGAATTAAACAGTTTATAAGGTATAAACAAAATAGTCACTCTTTATACATATTGAAATTCATACTGTTCGCTAAAAGTGTTATATTAACATAACAGGTCATGCAAACTCATCAGTATTGGGTGTTAAAAAGAATTGTTAATAATTTATATCACCAGTTTTTATATTATTCATAGGCTTTACCTTTGTTCTCCTTCTTTTTATTTTGGAAGTTTTTAAATCCACAAAATGTTGAAACAGTATAATAAACACCTGTAAACTCTTCATCTAGATTCTCTGGTTGTTAACCTTTGAATCAATAAGGATTGATAGGAATACTTGTGTTAATTAAAAAGTGTGTAGGGGTGCCTGGGTGTCTCAGTTGGTTAAGCAACTGCCTTCGACTCAGGTCATGATCCTGGAGGCCCGGGATCGAGCCCCACATCGGGCTCCCTGCTCGGCAGGAAACCTGTTTCTCCCTCTCTCACTCTCCCTGCTTGTGTTCCCTCTGTAGCTGTATTTCTGTCTGTCAAATAAATAAATAAAATCTTTAAAAAAAAGTGTATAGAAGTCAATGGGGCTTGTCCTTCAGAATTATGGAAATAGTTAATAGGGCATGAAGTCTCTAGGTGCAAAATAGATGGGCAGCCAACAAGAAAACTATTTGATTTGAAAAAAAGAAAAGTATGATGGATGATAAGAAGGCCAAGGGCAGTCATGTCAATAAAATACCACAATTTTAAAAATTGTGCAGTATTATATTAGTTTCAGGTGCACAATATAATGATTCAATAATTCTATACATTTCTCAGTGCTCATCAAGATTAATGTACTCATCATAATCTTTTGCCTAATTCCTGAACCTGAACCAGTTTTCAGACCCATATTCCATTGACTGAAGGAGCTTGATGCCCAAGAGAAAGGAATCATGGCCAGTAATGGGGAAATAATTTTCCCAGTCCTTTCTCAAATGGATCTAAGGTTTATTTGGGTAATTGCACACCTTGGAGAAGGGAATACCAAACATTTCTAATACTGTTGGACTCAGATCTAACTTTACATTGATACCCAGAGCCCTGTAAAATCATCCTGGCTCCCCTCTTAGAATGAGGGCATGTAGAATTCAAGTAATAAATGGAATCCCCATTAGTGTCTAGTGCACAGCAAATCCATTATATCAAGAAACTGACCATGTAGTTATTTAACCATTTCCCAAATGTGTAACTGGAATAATCACATTTCATAGTTGGAATCTTAGCCCTTGGGAGAAAAGGTTTTATATTGGTAAAGGCCAGGTGAAAATCTCTGAAACTTCTCCTCCCCCACTCTGTCTAGGTAAAATAATAAGCCAAAAGCAGTATATTTCTGGGAACAATGGTAGCACCACTCCTAAAACTCAAAAAGATGCAGGGATGGTGGTACCTATTATATATTGATTTAATCCACAAGTCTTACCCATTTAAAAACTAGATAGATACCAAAATATGACATTAGATCTTTGAAACTCAAATAAGTGGAAGTTCAAATTGCTGCTACTGTACCAGACATAGTATCTTTACTGTGGCAGATTAACATGGTCTCAATACATTGTATATGTCCATTAAATTTGGTGAAAATTTTTTCCATCCTTATCCACTATGTGGATTAAAAAGACTATATTTACATAGACAGTACATATGCATTTATAATTTGGCCCTCAGGGTATGTTATAATATACTATACTATATGCTTCTGTCATAATAGAGTTCCATGAGGTTCTATTTGTCTGGACATCTTGCAGAACATCACATTTACCTGTTGTATCAGTGATATCATTCTAATCAAACTGCATGAGCAAATGGGCCAGCACATTGTAGACTTTGGTAGGACATATATGCATTATGTAGAAGATAAACACTACTAAGATTCAGGAGCCTGACGTGTCATTACAATTTTTAGGGATCTGTCAGGGGCATGCCAAGACATCCCATCCAAACTAAAGGACTAATTGCATCTCACACCACCTCCAATGAAAAGGGAAACATTAGATATATGCTTCTTCAAGTTCTGGAGGCAGCTTATTCTCCTTCTGGAATAAAGTGATAAAGGCTGCTAGCTTTGAATGGGGCCCAAAGAGAAAGGACTCTAGAGTAGGACCCCCAACTAAGGTGCAAATAGCTCTTCCCTTTGAACCATATGAACCTATGATGTTAGAGGTGTCAATGGTGGTGAAAGATGCCATGTGGAATTTTTGACAAGCCACAGAAGGATAATCACAATGTAAGCCTCTGGGGTTCCAGAGAAAGGCCATGGCATTTGCAGCAAAGAATTTTAGTGCTTTTGAAAAACAATTTTCTGGCATGCTCTTAGACCCTGATAGAAGGGAAATACTTGCCCATGGGACATCAAGTGACCATATGGTTGCAACTACCCACGATGACCGAGTTGTGTTAGACCTGTTCCACTAAGTCACAAGGCTAGGCAGACTAGCAATGATTCATAATGAGATGAAAGTTATATACCTGGAATCTAGCATAAGCAGAACCAGAGGGCACAATCAGGTTGTAACAGCACATCTCCTTCACCTTACACTGTGGCTATCTGGAGAATTACTCAAGATCACCTGATGGAGGAGGAAAGGTCAAGGTTGAACCATGGCTAGGTCCACTCAGTAAGTGGGTGCAAGCTACAAACAGAAGTTCACTGCAGCCCCACATGCGTATGGCCTTAAAAAATACTGGTGAGTGCCAAAGACAATGAGATACCTAGGAATAAACCTAACCAAAAAGGTGAAAGACCTGTACTCTGCAAACTGTAAAACGCTGGTGAACGAAATCGAAGAGGACACAAAGAAATGGAAAGACATTCCATGTTCATGGGTTGGAAGAACAAATACTGTTAAAATGTCTATCCTATCCAAAGCATTCTACATTTAATGCAATTCCTATCGAAATACCAACAGCAGCGGTGCCCAGCTGGTTCAGTTAGAAGAGTGTGTGACTCTTGATCTTGGGTCATTAGTTTGAGCCCCAAGTTGGGTGTAGAGATTACTTCAATAAATAAAAAACTTTGTAAAAAAAAATACAAACAGCATTTTTCACAGAATTAGAAAAAAAATCCTAAAATCTGTATGGAACTATGAAGACCCCGAACAGCCAAAGCGATCTGGAAAAAGAGCAAGCAAAGCTGGAAGCATAATTCCAGACTACAAGTTATATTACAAAACTGAAGTAATTAAAAGAATATGTTATTGGCATACAAAAAAAGACCTATTGGTTGACAGAACAGAATCAAAAATCTAGAAACAAGCCCACAATTATATGGTCAATCAATCTTCAACAAAGAAATAAAGAATATCCACTGGGAAAAATACAGTCTCTTCAACAATGGTATTGGGTTTTCCCAACTGGACAGTAACATGCAAAAGAATGAAACTGTACCAAACACAAAATAAATTAAAAATGGATTAAAGACCTAAACATGAGGTTTAAAATCCTAGAAGAGGATTTTAAAAGTCCTCTTGAATCCTCTTGGAATCCTAGGATTCTAAAAATCCTAGAAGAGATAACAGACAGTAATTTCTCTGACTTTAACTATAGCAACTTCTTTCTAGATATGTTTCCTGAAGCAAGGGAACCAAAAGCAAAGATAAACTATTGGTAGTACATCAAAACAAAAAGTTCCAGCACAGCAAAGGAAACAATCAAGAAAACTAAAAGGCAACTTATGGAATGGGAGAAGATATTTGCAAATGACACATCTGGTAAAGGGTTAGTATCTAAAATATATAAAAAACTGTTGCAATTCAACACTCAAAAAGCAAATAATTCAATTAATTCAGAAGATGTGAACAGAGAAGACATACAGATGGCCAACAGACACATGAAAAGATGCTCATCATCACTTATCATCAGGTAGATGCCTATCAAAACTTCAGTGAGATATCACCTCACACCTGTCAAAATGGCTAAAATAAAAAACACAGGAAACAACGGGTGTTGGCAAAGATGTGGAGAAAAAGGGACCTGTTGCACTGTTGGTGGGAATGCAAAGGTGCAGCGAATGTGGAAGATAATATGGAGGTGCCTCAAAAAGTCAAAAAAAGAACTATCTTATGATCCAGCAATCACATTACTGGGGTATTTACCTAAAGAATACAAAAACAAAAACAAAACAAAACAAAAAGAATACAAAAACACTGGGGGACCTATTTGACTCAGTTGATATAGCATATGAGTCTTGATCTCAGGGTCACGAGTTCAAGCCCCATGTTGGGTGTAGAGCCTACTTAAAGAAAAAGGAAAAAAAGAATACAAAAATATTAATTCAAAGGGATATATGTACCCCTATAGCAGCAGTATTTACAATAGCCAAGATTATAATATAATATAATATAAATTACAGTTTAGAATAGCCAAGATGGAAGCAACCCAAGTGTCCATCAATAGAAGAACAGATAAGGAAGATGCAGCACTATATACATATATATATATTAGCATATGGAATATTATTCAGCCATAAAAAAGAATGAAATCTTGTTATTGTAATTACATGGCTGGAGCTAGAGCATATAATGCTGAATAAAATAAGTCAGAGAAAGACAGATACCATTTGATTTCACTCATATGTGGAACTTAAGGAACAAAACTAACAGGTAAAGGGGGGAAAAAGAGTGAGAGAAACAAACCAAGAAATAGACTCTTTTAGCTTCTAGTGGGAGGATGGGTAAAATAGATGATGGGGATTAAGGAGTGTACTTGACATGATGAGTACCAGTCAATTGATACAAAAATTTTTTTTTTTTAAAGATTTTATTTATTTGACAGAGAGAAACACAGCCAGAGAGGGAACACAAGCAGGGGGAGTGAGAGAGGGAGAAGCAGGCTTCCTGCTGAGCAGAGAGCCCGATGTGGGACTCGATCCCGGGTCTCCGGGATCATGACCTGAGCCGAAAGCAGTTGCTTAACCAACTGAGCCACCCAGGCGCCCTATACAAAAATTTTTTTTAAAAAAATCACTGGTGTGTGAAATTCCTCCAAATAAGTACACTGTGCACTGGGTCTCCACTTTGTATGGAAAAATAACTGGCATAGGGTTAGAATGCTGTAAAAACCCATGTCAGTGATGAATGGCTCAGCCAGCTAGATAGGTGCCTAAAAGAAGAAATATTAGATTGCAGTGGATGAACATAGGTGAATACAAGAATGAGGATCCATGTGTCACATGTTCATGTCCACCAAAGAAAATCTACCACGGAAGAGACTCTAAATGATCAAGAAAACAAAATGACTTGGCCATTTGACATTAGCCAGCCTCTGTCATCAGCCATTGTGCTTGCACAATGGATTCATGGACAGAATAGCCACCGGGACAGTGAATGGAAGTCACACAAGGCCCCCCAAAGATGGATTCACCAAGGCTGATATAGCTACAGCCACCGGGAGGCTCCAACTTGGCAGACAAGAGGAGGACTCATCCTTCCATCAGAAGTCATTGACCCTGCTGATCAGAATGCGGCAGAACTGCTATTAGCTGTGAAGGCAGGGAGGATAGGCTTGGTGCCCAGGAGATCCACCAAGGGGCCTCCTGGTACGTATTTGCCTAATTTTATTTTTTTTATTTATTTTATTTTATTTTTTTTAAAGACTTTATTCATTTGACAGAGAGAAACACAGCCAGAGAGGGAACACAAGCAGGGGGAGCGAGAGAGGGAGAAGCAGGCTTCCCGCAGAGCAGGAAGCCCGATGTGGGACTCGATCCCGGGTCTCCGGGATCATGACCCGAGCCGAAGGCAGTTGCTCAACCAACTGAGCCACCCAGGCGCCCCAAACAATTTTTTTTTTTTTTAGATTTTATTTATTTGACAGAGAGAAACACAGTGAGAGAGGGAACACAAGCAGGGGGAATGAGAGAGGGAGAAGCAGGCTTCCTGCCGAGCAGGGAGCCTGATGTGGGGCTCGAACCCGGGTCTCTGGGTTCATGACCTGAGCCGAAGGCAGTTGCTTAACCAACTGAGCCACCCAGGCGCCCCTTATTTGCCTAATTTTAAAGGCAAATGGACACAGAAGGGTATGGCACCGTGGGAATCAGACCCCTACAGGAAGGACCTGCACCAAACCATGGGGCAAACTACTGAGACCAGTATGAGTGCTCTCTGAAGGTGAGGGGAATCTTCAGTGGATAGTGGAGGAGAGAGATGATGAGGCTCAGCCACAGCCCTGACATCAGCTGCTTTGGTGGTGTCTGTAATTCCTCCCACTCATCTTCCACTTCTAAATTTCCCTTGGAAAACAGATCCACTGTGATCTGGGAGGAGGTGTTCCAAAAAAATATGTGGAGAGTGGATCTGTACACCTGAAACTAATGTAACATCGTGTGTAAACTGTACGTCAATTAAAAAAAAAAAACTATTGGGGCGCCTGGGTGGCTCAGGTCATGATCCTGGAGACCCAGATTGAGTCCCACCTCAGGCTCCCTGCTCAGCGGGAAGCCTGCTTCTCCCTCTCTCACTCCCCCTGCTTGTGCTCCCTCTCTGGCTGTGTTTCTCTCTGTCAAATAAAATCTTTAAAAAAAAAAAATAAATAAATAAACTATTTAGGGGTGGCTCAGAGAGTTAAGCCTCTGCCTTCGGCTCAGGTCCTGATCTCAGGTTCCTGGGATGGAGTCCCACATCGGGCTCTCTGCTCAGCGGGAAGCCTGCTTCTCCCTCTTTCTCTGCCTGCCTCTCTGCCTATTTGTGATCTCTCTCCGTGTCAAATAAATAAAATCTTTAAAAAAACCCCAAAAACCCAAAAAAACTTTTACAAAAAAAAGGAGTGGATGTGAGCAGCATAGGAGAAGAACTATTGTCAATGCAATGGTGACCCAAGATTTGCCTTTAATGACTTGTTGCCCCAAGCTCTGCATCAGAGCATACTGCCTGGAGTGTAGAACCAGCAACAACCAATATACATAAGACTTTAAAATTTTGAGCAGGTGTGATTTGATACGTAGGTGTAGAAGAACACTTATGTTTAGTACTTTTTAAATGAAATATTTTTAAAATATGTACCAACAATTGAATAGGCTTAGAGAAATTCATGATTGAATCATAATTTATGAATAAATTGGAAAATATATAATGGCATAATTTGTCATAAAACCCTGAGTACATATATTAAGCTGAATATGTAAATCAGAGTGAAAAATATTAAATTGTAATGTGACACATCTGACAACTTAAGCTGTGAATTCCAGATTTTTTTCCAAACTGCTATATAAATAACTCATATGTCCTGACCCAAAGGATTATTATTGCTTTTTAGGGTAATGCAGTTTGAGAATGTGGCTGAATATTATTATAATTAGATGGGTGGCTTACTCATTTCTATATTTGGAAATGCTAAAATCCTGAAACTATATGTTATTTATAACGTTCCTGCTATTTTTTTTTTTTTTTGATTGAGAACAGGTAAAAATTCAGCATTTAGACACACTGAGCCGACAGTCTCCAATCCCCACAACTAAATTGTAGCTCAGGCTGCTAGGATAAGACTTTCTCATTAAGTGACCTCATGTGACTACATTAGGGTTCTCCAGAGAAACATAACAAAACAGAATAATATCCTGAAATAGGACATATATCTATCTTCTATTATAGGAATTGGCTTATGCGATTATGGAGGCTAAGAAGACTCACAAGCTGTTGTCTGCAGGCTGGAGAACCAGGAAAGCCAGTGGTAGGATTCACTCTGAGTCTGAAGGCCCGAGAACCAGGAGAGCCAGTTGTGTAAGCCCTAGCACAAGTGCAAAGGCTGGAGAACCAGGAACACTGGGGTCCAAGGGCAGAAGAAGATAGATGTCCCAGCTTGAGGAGCAAAAGTATTCACCCTTTCTCCACCTTTTTATTCTGGATTGGATGATGCCCACCCACACTGGTGAAGGCAATCTTACTCAGTCTACCAGTCAAAAGCTAATGTCTTCCAGAAACACCCCACAGATACACCCAGAAAAAAATGATTTGCCAGCTATCTGGGCATCTCTTACCCAGTCAAGTTGACTCATAAAATTAATAAGCACAGTGACACTGGAATAGCTAAAAGTAATATCTAGGACTCACCAGATTAAAGTAGAATTGGAATCTTAATAACCAGCTTCCTTCAATGTTTTCCAGATGTTTCATTTTTAAAACAAAGTATTGCGGGGGTGCCTAGGTGGCTAAGTTGCTTAAGCAGCTGACTCTTGATTTTGACTCAGATCTTGATTTGAGTCATGAGATCAAGCTTGGCACTGAGGATGGAGCCTAAGATTCCCTCTGTCCCTCCCATACCCCCAGTTCCCCACCCCCTGCCCCACTTACTGGCACATGTGCTCTCTCAATCTCAAAAACAAATAAGTAAGTAAACAAACAAACAAACAAATAAATAAAATGAAGTGTTGCAGGGGCACCTGGCTGGCTCATTCAGTAGAGAGTGTGACTTTTTTTTTTTTAAAGATTTTATTTATTTATTTGACAGAGAGAAACACAGCTAGAGAGGGAACACAAGCAAGAGGAGTGAGAGAGGCTTCCCACGGAGCAGGGAGCCTGACGTGGAATTGGATCCTAGGACTCTGGGATCATGACCTGAGCCAAAGGCAGCTGCTTAATGACTGAGCACCCAGGTGCCCCAAGAGTGTGACTCTTGATCTTGAGGTCATGAGTTTGAGTCCCATATTGGGCATAGAGATTACTTAATAAAAAAGTTTTTTTAGAGTGGTTGCAGATATAGTTGCAACAGCCCCTTTTATATTCCTCCTACATCACACTTCCTCCAACTCTCCCTAGGGCATCCTTCCTTAAGACTGTACCTCTAAAAATCCTTTTATATATTGTTGGTCATATGTAACTTACAAGGGTTAGTAATCTTTCTTGATTTAAAATACTGTTTTCCAGCCTCAAAAAAATTTTCAAGAAATTAATATTAAGGTACTTTGTCAGAACCTGCCAAATGGAATTCCTAGTTTGAATGCTAGTAATTAATATGACATTTAATTTATCAAGAGATTGTGAATAGAATTGATGAAAAATGTGCTCTTAACTGTGAAAATTATGATTATATAAGATGAGGGAGTATGTTTGTGTGACTCTTACATCAGTCTTGATTTCTTTCTTTCCTTTTTTTAAGGTTTTATTTTTAAGCAATCTCTACACCCAGCATGGGGCTTGAACTCACAACCCTAAGATCAAGAGTCACACATACATTCCACCGACTGAGCCAGCCAGGCACCTCAGTCTTAGTAACTTCTAACTCGAAGAACATGATTTGATTTTGATTATATGTTTGTTTGCTGCTGTTTTCTTTTCTTTCTTTTTTAAGATTTTATTTATTTATTTGAGAGGGAGACAGAGATAGTGACAGGGAGCATAAGCCAGGGAAAAGAAGGAGAAGCAGGCTCCCCGCTGAGCAGGGAGCCTGATACAGTGCTCAATCCTGGGACTATGGGATCGTGACCTGAGCCAAAGGCAGATGTTTACCTGACTGAGCCACCCAGGTGCCCCTCACCACATGTTTTCATCCATGCACTGATAACAAGGAAAAAGTACCGATAGTCTGATCCAATTAATTCTACATTAGTGCTCCTTGAAGAGAAACAGCATCTTACATTTATAATTTTGAGATCCTATTAATGAAAATAAAGTTCAGAACACCTTGTGTAACCTTAATGATACACCTTGAAATGTTTTGTTATGTTGAAACAAAGTGATATTTCAGAGACTGTAAGAACAATATGGGAGTTTTGTTCTCTCTTAAACTAAAGAGAATGTGTTATTTGGGGACCTAGCATAAGCAAAAAGAGGGAAATTACTTGAGAATCTCTTTTAAATGGAAGAACTTAGAAAAGACAAGAACAAATCTAAGTCTCAGGAACAAGGAATTTGAAAGACTTCAAAACCTCCTCTGTCTGTTATTTGTGCTCTGCATGTCTGCTTCATTCTCTCCCACAGCAAACTGTCTCCAAATTATAGGAAATATGGCTGCCCAAAACTCTAAACTTCACTGTCATACTATAGGCCTTGACACCATAACTGTTATGACACCCATGGCCCTATGCTAAATTAATTGTACAGAAGGAAGCATTCTATGTCATGGACCCTCATCTAGACCACAACTGATGAAGTCCAGCACGAGTGGGTTGGTATGATTGGTCTGACTTAGGTTACACACTTCTCTTGGACCAGTCAACTCTGTTTGGGAAAGGAGTAGTAGCATTTATAACAATGTAGTAACTTCTGTGTGAGTCAGAAAGTTGGAGGAGAGGGAACAATAGGTTACGGATAGGTGAAAGGACTGATATGCTGCCAAGAAAGGAGTGTAAATTTAGAATAGAAGAAAAACCAAGACAAAAGCTTCTTTAAAATCATACGCAGAGGCTCCTGGGCGGCTCAGCTGGTTGAGCGTCTGTCTTTGGCTCAGGTCATGATCCTGGGGTCTCTCACTCTCAAATAAATAAAAATCTTTCTAAAAAAAAAAGATCACACACAGATGGATAATAATTAGATCAACCAACTTAGATATTATAAGGTAAACAAGCTCTAATAGAATAAAAACTGAGCATATTTTGAAAGAACAATAATATGGAAACATCCAGAGGAAAACATACTAATGTATTAGCAATGGTTATTTCTGGAGAATGTGGGTGGGGGGAGAAGAATTGTGCAGACACATCCATGTTTTACATGTCTATAGTGTTTGAAATTTTTAGGATTATATGTACATTTGCAGTGTACAAAAGCTTGTGAAGAAATAGTGCAAAGACAGGAGACCCAAGATTCCTTAAAAGTTAAGCCAGAGTAATAGAGGAATATCATATAGTGGGAAACTGAAAGAGGTATCGTGTGTGATGAAAAAAACGCTAGAATCTAGAAAATGTAACAGTCACCAATTGTGTGAATTTGAAATGAAGAGAGGGAACAACTCTTCTGCTCTCTGGGAGAGGAATATCTGCAAAAGAAATAACACCCACATTGATGAAATGGCAATGATACTTACATGAAGTCACAGAGTGCATTGAAGTCTAGATAGATAAAAAAGAAAAATAAGGGATTAGAGGAACCTGAGGCAAGAGAAAGTTAGGGATAGTTCAAAGATTTCTAAGGCCTAGGTTGTCGAGATAAACCCATAATCAATATCCCCCAAATGAGGTAAAGAGTAAATTTAGTTGGTTCAAGAAGCTAAAAGCACAGTATGATACAAAGCGATGACCACACTTCCCCAGTGAGAATGGAACTCAGAAGCGCAATGCATTGTCCGTTTAGGTAGAACTTGACATTTGTTTTAACAGATTTAAAACTTGCCAGGCACTACTCAAAGCAGAGACACAATTTCAGTGGAGAGCAGATTTTTGGGGGGAGGGAATAGGATCACCCGAGTGGCTGCTTTTAGTTACACAGATGCAAGAACACAGGCACTCCATATCCTTTATTTTGTCTCAACAAAGCCTGCCCTTCTACATGCTTCTTGATATGCAAATTTTCATAGAAAACAAGGAGCCTCCTGAGTAGAGAGGAACCAAGACCTTGACCTCTTCTTTTCTGATATTCAATTTATTACAATCTATTTAATGGATTGAGGTGGTCTTAAATGATGCCTTCTGGCAGTAAAAGACACCAAAGATACCAGGAATTAGCCATGAAGAAAGGGGGCTTCTGGGAACAGGGACAAATCCCTGTGTCACATAGCGTATGACTCACAAGTAAGCTTTTCTCTTTTATTTATTTTTTTTTAAGATTTTATTTATTTATTTACTTGACAGAGAGAGAGTGTGCATGCACCAGCAGGCAGAGTGGCAGGCAAAAGAAGAGGGAGAAGCAGACTCCCTGCAGAGCAGGGAACCCTACATGGGGCCCAATCCCAGGACTCCGGGATTAAGACACTTAACCAACTGAGACACCCATGTGCCCCGCTTTTCTTCTTTCTACTTCACAACTTACTTGTGTTGGAGAGTGTGTTCTTAAATATGTTAAAATGCTATAGTTTGGGAGGCACAAACCTAGAATGACCTGTGCTCCATTTGGACCAGCGAGGTGTTATTGTATTAGTAGACAGAATCATAAGCCCTAACTAGAGCTGTTGGTGAACGGGCATGCTTTTCCAATTCTCTTTTCTGTAGCTAAGAAGTTTAGAATTAGAACAGGCCTTCTTGGACTGAGTAAGCTTCCAGGCTTTTTAATAATTCAGGGGGTAATGTCAAAACAGAGCATACTCCTCCAATAATAAGTAGAAAACAACAAAATTCAATCAAGATGTCCTAGGTATAAATTTGAGAAGCACAATTTGATTGTGATTTTAACCAAGAAACTGAAATGAAGTGGTTGCAATCTATTCTGCCCGAACAATTGTGTTTTAACAAGGGAGAGGGAGTTGGTGGTAGAAAGATAATTTTGGCTGTTCCACTTGCATATTCAGTGCCTTGGAACACAAATAAGGTACCTGACCTGTGAGCCAGAAATCTCTCCCTATTCTAGACTAACAAAGTTGGTGACACTTGTGGTTATTAAATAGGATATAAAACTTAAAGTTAGCCCTATAAAATTAATCCTAAAAAATTGCTTCCAAATGAACGCTAATGAAAATAAGTGGAATCCAAAACATTACTAATCTCTCTTCTACCTAAATGAACATGTTTCTTTTCCTGAATTTATCCTGGTTAATGATAAAAAATCCTCTTCTAGTCACTCTTTTTTTTCTACAAATCTTTGCATCAGCCCTCCAGTGACTCTCTCTCTCATCCTCCATGTCTAGAAAGTCATCAGGAATAAACAATTCTTTTAACATTCCCAAACATCCCCTCATCTCTTCATTCTCACTACCTTAGTGTAGTGGACATCTTTAGATCCATAGCTCAGCTTTCTCCTTCCTTTGGTAACAGTGATTCTCTTCTTCTGATGACCTACTCCTCTCCTACTCTAACCCTGTGGTCTGACTGGGGTTTCTCTCAGAGATCTCCTTACTCTAGTCACGTGCCGGCACAGGACCCAGGAGAGGAAATTAAAAGGGAAGGTATGACTTAAAAGGATGTGCTTCAGATACTTAACCTTCTGCAAGTCAAGGTTAATGTCATGGTCTTGGTAGATGACTCCCCAGCATTTGTGTCTCCCCAAATGATTAGCCTAAGTCAGTAAGTCCCCATACTATTGACATTTGGGGTTAGATAATTCTGGGTTGTGGGGACTGTTTGGTGCATTGTAGGATATTTAGCAGTAGTCCTGGTTTCTACCCAACAGACGCCAGTAGCACCCTTCTCCGAAGTTGTGACCAAAAAGCCTCCAGATATCGCCAAATGCCCCCCTGGAAGGCAAAATCACCTCAGGTTGAGAACTACTGGTCTAAGCTATTTATGGTGATTGTCTTACCTTTGCCAGCAGTAAATTTAGGACTGGGTGGGTATGCCCAACCTCGCCAATGTGTTATTAAGGAATTCTCCACTAGAGGGCTTCTAGGAAGAGTTCTGCATTCCTAGGAAAGCAACCTGAAAAAAAGACATTCTTGCCAGTTCTCTGCATAAAAGCCTTAACTGCTGCAGCTATCTCATAATCATAGAGAACAAGCCTAGGATAAAAGCAATAAGGAGGGAGAAATGGAGAAATGGAGGAATGTAGAGAAATACAAGAAATGGACAACCTTAAGTACTGAGCTGATGATTTTTTTGCATGTTCCTATACACAATCTTATTTGTGGAATACCACTTATTTTTGACTGTATATACACTAATTTACTCAGTTGGTGCATATAAATGTATATGATAAACAGCAGTATATATAGTGTACTTCCATTGGGCTGTGCATATATTGTTGAATGTATATATACATTTTTTCATATATATAATATTTTCACATAATATTTGTAGGTGATGCTTCCATAAGATTATATATAGACATAGTTCCTTCTTTTCATTGACTGTAAGTGATTTCAGGTTCCAGATGAAGGATTATTTATTGAACCAGTATCCTGGAGGTTTTATGTGCTTTTTAAAAAATATCTTTTAAGGCAAAAATTGTTCAATCAAATTTCCATATACATAAGTCATTTCACATGTGAGTATGTATATGAAAAAGAGTCCAAAAGAGGAATCGTTAGGTAAAAGTGTATGTGAATATGTGATTCTTTTTTTTTTTTAAAGATTTTATTTATTTATTTGACAGAGTGAAACACAACCAGAGAGGGAACACAAGCAGAGGGACTGAGAGAGGGAGAAGCAGGCTTCCCGCCGAGCAGGAAGCCCGATGTGGGGCTCGATCCCGGGTCTCCAGGATCATGACCTGAGCTGAAAGCAGTCGCTTAACCAACTGAGCCACCCAGGCGCCCCATGAATATGTGATTCTGATAGATGATTGTAAAATGTCCTGGACAAATAATAGCATATATAATACTCACTAGCAACACATGACAGCGCCTACTGACTCATCCCCTCATGAACAAAGTTATCAAACTTTTTATGCTTTAGTAATTTCATGAAACATGGTATCATAGGGTTGTAGTTTGTATGTCTCTCCTAATGAATCAAATTGTTTCTTCCTATATTTAAGAACCATGTATAATTTCTAGTCTTATGAAATGTCTTTTCATATCTTTGCCCATTTTTCTGTTGGGTTGTGAGGTCATTTTATTATCTACTTTAAGGAGCCCTTTATGTATTAAAGAAATTTTCTCTTTGTGGCATGAATTACAAATAATTTTTTTCCTGGTTTATAGTTTGTCACTTTTCTTAACTGTTGGTGAGTTTTCCAATTCAAGAATTTTTTAAAAAATTTTTATGTGACTTATTTTATCAGTTTTATGGGTTTTTTTTCTTTTTTTAAAAAAAGATTTTACTTATTTATTTGACAGAGAGAAACATGCGAGAGAGGGAACACAAGCAAGGGGAGTGAGAGAGGGAGAAGCAGGCTTCCGATGTGGGACTTGATCCTGGGTCTCCGGGATCATGACCTGAGCCGAAGGCAGTCGCCCAACCAACTGAGCCACCCAGGCGCCCCTATCAGTTTTATGTTTTATGGCTTATGGGTTTATTTCTTACTTAGGCTACTTTATCTTATTTTTAAAATATGGTTTTGTTTGTTCATTTGTTGTTGTTTTAAGTAGGCTCTCTGCCCAACATGGGGCTTGAAATCCTGGCCCCGAGATCAAGAGTTGAGGGCTCCACTGATTGAGACAGCTAGGCACCCCTATCAGGGTATTTTTTTAAAGATCTCTTTTGTGTATTTTATATTTTTATTTTTACATCTTAAGTTTAAATCTTTGAATTATTTATATTTTTTAGTGAAATGTGTTGTGTAAGGATCTAACTTTATTTTTCTAAACTATCACCGAGTTGTACCATATGTTTTTTTCTTTCTTTTAGTTTGTACATTTATTTCTTATTATAGGGTTTTTCTTCATAGTTGCATCCATGAGCAGTTCTATCTAAGTCTGTTTTTTGTCTAAAAAATATTGCTGATAAATTCTCCTTGGTTGTTCACTGTCTCTACTTGGGAATTGTTAAACAGTCTTATAATATTAGGAATGGGTATATTTTCTTTGTTATAACAACCAGTATCCCTTATTGTGATATGGAATATGTACAGACCCAGCCTCTGAAGCCAGAATGTTGGATTGTGTCTGTTGTTTACTAGCCATATGTCCTTGATGTTCTTAATATCTCTGTGGCCCAGTTAACTTACTGTAAAATGAGGCTCTTGTGAGGATTAAGTGAGTTTATGCTTATAACGCATCTATGATGATGCCAGGTGTACAGGCAAAGATCTGTAAGTGCTGGGTATGAGAAGTACTACCCTCCTTAGACGAGGAAGTGGGCTGAGGCCATGGGCAATTTGAACGCTTTGTGGGTCTTGGGCTTTTGATTTAGAAATGAACTCAGGCAGTCATGCTCAGAGATTGTGTTCTTAACCACTAATGTTAATGCCTCTCCTTTAATTTTTCTTCAATTTTGTCCAAATTCTTCTGTATTTGGAAGATGTTTCACATAGTTTAGAAAAAGACGTTATTTTAATTTTTTAATATGAAAACTTTTAAACATATATAAAAGCCGTAAAAATCATAACAAACTTCATTCCAGCTTTAACTGTTGCCATAGTATGAGGTTCCCTAGTTTCCACACCAATGAAGCTGTTGTGCTAGCACAAAGGACAAGGATGATGTCTGGGCTTGTACCAATCCCTCCAGGTTTCTAGAAAGTCTTAAACCTAATACTTGAGCTACCCTTATTAGCTACTTTTTCTTGCACACTCTAACAGCCTCTACAAGTTTTTTACATCTGTCTCACCCTGGTATTTCCACTCTAATTCCCTTACTCTGAAGATTTTATTTCTTTTTTTTAAAGTAAATTCTCCTCCCAACGTGGTGCTCAAACTTATGACCCCATAATCAAGAGTTACATGCTCTACTGATAGAGCCAGCCAGCTACCCCATATTTCCCTTACTTTGGACCTTCCTCACTCTGTATCTAAGTAATTGCAACAGAAGCCTAACTGATCTTCCTGTATTCAGATCTCTATGTCCAGTCCACCCTTCTCACTGTTGAGAGATTCTTCTTATACCTCAAGCCTAGTGACAACACTCAGAATCCCAATTGCTCTTAGTTGCCCAGAGAATAAAATTCAAATTCTCTTTTTTTCTGCAAGAGTCTATGGGCCTTTTTAGCCTTTCGCTAGAGTAGTTTTCATATATACTAATTCTTCAGTTCTAAGATGCTGTTGATTATGACATATAATTGTTTTAATAATAGCCTTTGGGTCAGGAAACGAGGGAACAGTGGGCCCTATACATCATGGATAAGATACATCATGATCTCACAAGGATTAAAGTGAAGAGACATAGTTAATGATTCTTATATCACAGATACAGTATAGGGAAACAGCAAGAAACAGATGGAATAATAAACCGGGTGATTCGAGGATAGTTAGCAAGGGAATCACTTGTAAGACATGGCCAAAGTTTAGGTAGTCAACAGGACATGGTACAACATCCTTAAGGCTAGCTCTGGGATGGGATGGGGAGTATTACAACCTCTAAGTCTGAAGGGGCAAGTGAAGGACTGTTACCAAGACCTACAAAGAAGTGTATTGAGCAGGTCTCTAAATAAGAGCGAGCAAAGCAGAGAAACTGGGCAGGGTGGGGCATGGGGAATAAATATCCTTACTTTACTCTTCCCCCACCCTCCTATCTTCATGTTAGTGGAACCCAATCAGAACCCAAGGGAAAATCAAGTTTATGAATGCAGGTAAACTTCCCAATGCACAGAGCATGATGAAGCAGAATGGAATATAACTAAGAGGGAAACGAAAGGGGCAAATGAAAGCTATCTGGCACAGTTTCCTTTCCATTCATTCTCCCTCATAAATCACAGATTAAATCACCACAGGTCTATAGATTTTGCACTTTGCATCTGGTCTTCAAGCCCAACTTAATTTCTACATTTTCCATGAACACTTTCTGAATTCTTTAGTCACTTTGTCATCCAACTTGTTGCCTTTAAATTCCATTTAAAAGATTTAAATTCTACACTTTATTAAGAGCTGTCTGTATATCATCTCTGACATGGTATGAACTCTTTGATGGTGAGGGATATTTTACAGTCATTTTGTCCCCTACTCTCCCGGCAAACACACAAAGCTGCCTGTCTCAATGTCTCCTCCCAGAATCAAATATTTCAGAGCTAGAAAAAGTCCTAGGGACATCTAGTTCAACTATCTCATTTTATCAGTGAAGTAAGTAGGTCTCAAAACCGGTGTTGCTAAGAGCCCAATAAATGCTAGTTGAAGTGAAAATGAAGATTCAGAGAAATAGATCAAGGGTTTAAGAGTGCTTCAAAAACAGTAGGGGGGGCGATTAATTCTTTATAAAGAACCTATGGTGACATGTCACCTGGAATACAGTCTGTGATTTTGGCTTTTATTCAGGCTTCGATGCCCTTATAAGAAGAATGAAATAAGTTAACGCATATGAGGCATCTTAGCAGAGTGGCTGGCGCATGGTAAACATTAAAGTGGGTGTTTTTCTAGGGAGATTATGGTGAGATCTTTCAAGAATGTAAAAATAAGAAGATAAGATTTTCTTCTAATACTCAACTTTAAAATTAAACACAAATAAATGATAGAAAAGTCATACTGTTAATACATATCTGTTAAAATAATAACAAACATTTCTAGTTATTGACATTGAAAATTATCTATAGTATATTACTGACTAAAACAGTACATAAAGGCATGTCTAATATAATAGTTTTTTTTTAATTGAAGATGATTGAGAGGGATATTTATCAAAATGTTAACAGTGGTTTTAACTGGGTAGTAGGTCTCTGGTCAATTTACATTCTTTATGCTGTTCTGGAATATTTAAGTGTGTTATAACCAGCTTGGGGTGGCAGGGTGATGGACATTGGGGAGGGTATGTGCTATGGTGAGCATCGTGAATTGTTTAAGAGTGATAAGCCACAGACCTGTACCCATGAAACAAATAATACATTATGTTAATTTAAAAATAGCAATAAAAATTAAAATCAGAAAATAAATGTTATTCTCATGTCAAAAGCAAAAACCAATAACGGTACCATCACCTTAAACCAAAGGGCTTCTAGAACAATTTGACTGGCCTGTAAAAGATAGAAAATGTTAACATACCAAAAGAAGGAAGTGTGACTGTGTCAGCCAGTAGTGAATGGTGTACTATTGAAGCCCTGAATGAGAAGAGTCAGAGAAACAAATTTAGGCAGTACTCATTTAAGTACAATCCGAGAGAGGGAGAATCGTGGTCAGTGGAGAGGCTTGATGGACAAGACCGCTCCTCCTTTGTTGATGAGTTATTTTAGGTACTGTAGCCTAATGGCATTAAATTATAACAAAAGACAGAGAAAAACCAACCCTATCATGTTCGGAATGAGAGAGAAAATAAAACCAAAAATTCAGAAGAGATTTTTAAAACTTACATGAACATGTTATATACAACTGTGCTCTAAAAACATTTTTTTTTTTTTTTTTAAGAATTTAGTCAAGGGGTGCTTGGGTGGCTCAGTCGGTTAAGTGTCTGACTTATGCTCAGCCAAGAAGAGTCATGGATAAATACTCTAGTAAAAACAAAAAAATTGAGAAAGGGGTCAAAGAGTTAACTCTTCCCAAAACAAAAGGCTTAAATGGTTTAACTGGTAAATTATACCAGTTTTCAGAGAGCAGATACTGTATGTTCTATTTAAATATTTTAGAGCAAACATAAAAAAGGGAAAACTTCTCAATTAATTTTAAGAGGCTACCATGACTCAGAAATCAAAACCAGACAAAGAACAGAACTTTATTTTTTTTTTATTTTATTTTATTTTATTTTATTTTATTTTATTTATTTTTTTTCTGTCATACATTTTTTTATTAAAATAGTGATGACACTTTTTAAAATTCTGTGCTAAAATCCCTTCTTTTCTCCTTTCTTTTTTTTTTTTTTTATTGTTACTAAATTTTTTTTTCCAGTGTTTCAAGATTCATTCCCCATTCCCCACACCCAGTGCTCCCCGCTTTAGGTGTCCCCAGTACCCACCACCAGGCTCTCCCATCCCTCTACCCCCCTCCCTCCAAGTCCCTCAGTTTGTTTCTGTGTTCA